>JBBPBP010000003.1:9755676-9773719 GCA_037974735.1 Cicer chorassanicum
TTTTAAGGATACTTTTGTTTTTTTATGAAGTTTTAATGATACTTTTGTTAATATGGGAATACATGAATTACAATTTATTATGAATATGAGCATTATAGTTATATATTAAAAAGGAATGATAATGTCACTTTCTTTACAAATATTCTACATGTGTATAATTTTTTGATACTCCTATACATGGAAGAGAGGCACAATTAGTGATGTAATCTCAATAATTAATTAAAGAAAATGGTGTTAATTAGTTTGAAAAAAAATTCACAATTACTTATTAGAAAATATCTTCACAACAATGAAAAATATTTTCTGAGATTTTTATTTATTTAAGAAAATAATATTATGAGAGAAGATTTTTAGATAAACATTACACTGTGATAAGCTTCGTATCTTTCTATTATATATACACATGCAAAGTTTAACTTATAGTATTCATCGCACACTTTTTTTTTTCTTGTCGTTTATACGTTGTTAGCTTTATTCATTTTTTTTCATTCTCATCTGAAAAAAAGTGTCTCAACATAATGCTTTGCAGATATTTTCTTGATTACTAGGAAAGATGATTTGCAAATTCAAATCATGTTGCAAGTCATTTTCCAAATTTTTAGACATGTGCTTCTTCATTCAACTTGAACAAATAAACCAAATGTATGAAAAGAAATAATTGAATTACATTCTTTATCTAAATAGAAACAATCTTATGGTGTTTCTAACAAATGTTTCTATCAAATTCTACTTGTGTCTTAGCTTCTAGTAATAATTAGTCTTTGTTGCACCGCAAGTGAACATGACCCAATTGATGGAGTCCAACCACACTACTATTAAATTAAATTATGAGAAAAAGAAACATACACATTGTTAGCACTGTTATTAGAGTAAATTAATTTTTCACTAAGGTCTCATAAAAATATATTTAGATTGTAGTTATAAAGCGGGTTTATGTATAAAAATTACAAGTTTTCAATAAAATATTTTACTAGACAATATATATCCATTAAACTTTACATTTATATATTATGTCAAGTTTTGTTGATTGTTGCATTAAAAAAAGATTAACATATTGTTATGATTTTCAAGATGTTCTATTATTTTCAATTGATATAATTTTTATTAATTTAAATGAATGAATATTTTTAATATATATATTGTAATACCTTAATTTCATTTATTATAAATTTAAGACATTGTTAGTGGAATCATTATCGTTATTATTGTCATTCATAAAATTTATCTTGACAATAGTTATTTAATTTGATTTCTTGTTTAGTTTGTTTTATTTTTCTTTAACGATACTTTTAACCCTCTTATTCTACTTCATAGTATTTTAGTCTCTATATTTTTAATTTTACAATATCAATCTCCTATTCTGAAATTAAACTCAACATCATGGCAATTAAGAAAAATAAAATAGAAGTCTAATCTCCCTTGATTTGCCTTACACTTCCCCCTTCTCCATCAAAGATTCAACGCGAGCCCTAACAACACATCATCCTTCTGTTATCATTGTACATATGAAGACAACAAATCAAGCAATAATCAGACATATGAGAGAACGATTGAAGTTTTACATAGCTGTAAATTTATGTTATTTAGATTCAAATGACGACCGTTAACTTTTAGGGTTCTTGATCCCTTTCTATTTCCCCTTTACGTTCAAACCTATTCCAATCGTCATATGAAGAAATCTGAAGACATTAAAATGATGATTTGCTAATGAATTTTGAGATTTTGGGGGTTAGGGATCATGCGAAGGGTATGATGATTACTCGTGATTATTTCAAGCAATGAGTTTCTGGCACTTTTAAATTCCACATTAAAACAGATGAAAGGACCTACTTAAATGAAGTTATTTTTTCATATTTGTAATTTTCAAAGTTACAAATAGAATTAATTAATTTTTATTAAAAATTGAAAAATAGATTAAATGAGATAATAAATATGCATGAGATTTATAAGTAAAAACAAAACAAAAAATTATCAAAATTTATAAGTGGTAAAAATGCATTTCATTAACGAAAGTGCTAACAAATAGTATACTATCTAATGCACACTTTTCATCAAATGTACTCTTTTTTGTTGTTAAAAATTAAATAAAAACCACTAAATCATGTTGGTCTCTCATAATAAATTTTCAATTTAATAACATAAAATTTTTATATACTCTTTTCATATGATGTTCCCTAATGAAAAAGTTTAGGGATGTATTTACACCTAAAAATAAATAGTTTGATAGTCGACAATGACAAACAGTCAAATTTAGAGTTAGCCAAAGTAAGGCCAAACGAATAAAAGACAGACAAATGTCAGTCATTCAAATCTATCTCAAGTCTGCAGAGGTCCATGAGGGCACGAAGACATAAGAATTGGTCAAAACTCAATAGAACTTGATAATTTGATAGTTGCACACGTTACACGTTTTTAGCGCCACTAACAATGAACACATATACACAATATGAGGAAAAGCATGCATATATATTAACAGCGAGTCATGCTGTGAAAATAGGAAAGACGAACCGATTGTAGGGTGTCACGAATTCTAAAATTGGGAGTTGTCACGCATTACCCGTGAAATTAATCGATTAAGACTATATTTATGTAGGCCACGACTTATGGCTACTAGGACTAACATTTGCCTATAAATATCAATACTTGTAAACTATTCAACAAACACAATCAATCAAATACGTTTTTTACACATATCTATCTTTTTATCATTTTATTTTACTTTATGCATTCCTTAGTTTACTAGCTTAAACACAAACACATCGTACTTTGAAGGACAAAATTTCTTCTTCAATGTGTAATTGTTTGAAGAAAAGAGAATCACAATTGAGAGTAGTTAGTCAATCCCTCAGTGAATTCTAAATCCCAAAACAACAGGATGTATTTGTTCATTCTCAAAATTCAAACATTAAATTGATCGACAATTACAATTTCAATGATGAGTTTGTCTGTTCCATTTGAAATTAAATGAGATGAATGGTAAATTTGATAATAAAAAGTTAAGATCCTCTATTTTTCACCCTCTCCATTTCTTTCATTGTCATAGTTTTGTGTTAAATATAATAATGTAATATTTGGTTGGTCCTAATATTTTTTATACACTGCGAAAACTCTTTATCACTAAAGTAACTAGTGCAATGCATAGGTAGAAAAATATGAGATTAATAATTTTATTGTTTTAGGAGATAAACGATTTTGAAATGAAAATAAATAAAAATTTCAAAGTAGATTAAAAATAAATGAAAAATGCTACGTCAAATAATCATTTTCATTATGCATTGAGATTTACGGGATATACATGAATTGATATTATATAAATTTGTTATAATATATTAAAACACATACCCGAATTCTATCGACGACAATTCATTTATATGTAAGCCACATATTCTAAAATTTGCCAACTCACAAAAATTTTGACGTGGCACCTTTCAAATCACACTACTTCTTTCATATTTTGCTTGCATTATATTTTGTTTCACCAATATGTAATGTAAACGAAACCCTTCACCTGCCCATTCAAATACAATTATTTCATACATTTAGCAATTTTAACTCTGATCAATACACTTAAAGGCTCTTATCACTTATCAAACTTTTCATTTGAATAATTTATACAAAAAAGAACAATTCACTCACTATCTTCAATGCATTGTTTATCGCACATAAAGATCCATCCGTTGATTTTCATCCACCCACTTGCATTTGATTTAAGTCACTTGCCAATAAGAGATTATGAAATGCAACAAACACTCACCTCCACAATTAAAGTAATTGAAATTGCTTCATATTCAAAAGACTAGATATATAATTGGTTTGCAGTTATAATATTTACTTATAGTTCAAATACAAATTTCACACCAACTATTGTTTTGTATCAAATTTTCATTTGGCTTGAGAGTTTTGTGTAAATAACATTTTTGTTATCTAAATACTATTCTTATTTAAGACTTTTGAGCCTCAAGAAATTTCTATTTTGTTTTGTAGTGTTTCTTCCACATATATCTATCATTGCGTACGCGAAATATTGTTGCAATCTTTTAAATACTATTATAAATGTTGTTTTTAGCAAGCTACTAGAATACATATTATCATTTAATACGTTTGGATTGACAAATTTACAGAGCTACATAGATTTTAACAAAAACTACTCTTTAAAGGTTAAACAAAATTATTGTGAATGCCGCCAAGTTTTCTTTACTAAAGTTTCTCCATATTTATTAATTTTTTGAATCATGATAACAAGCCGTTCTACTAAAAAGCAATTCTTGTATAGACACAAAAATTTGGACACACTATTTGATCACACGCAAAAAATTATATATTTTTTAATTATCTTAAAACTATACATTATTTAATTATTTTTTCACTTTTTTCTTTTATGTGTGTGTCTAAATTCTTGTGTCCATACAAGAATTATTCTCTATTAAGTTATTATGAACTCTTAGAGTATATAAAGAAAATCTTGAGGGACATGTGAAGTTGTTCATTTTTTATTGTCAAACTAAGCAATTCACTTTCAGGTTGGTGTATACATAATTATATTGTATTGTCAATTACTTTGAGTACGACGCCATTAACTATATTAACTATTGCTTGTCTAAAAATTAGGGAGTGTAATATTTATTTTAAAAAGTCTTTTGTGTTCACTCAGATCCAACTACTAATCAAGACTATACACCTCTTTGTGAATCCTTATGAATATGTATTCACATTTTCATTGAAAATGTCAAAAAGTACATAAACTAAAAAATTATAATGTTTCCAAACTAGTATAAATCATATAAAATGAAGAACACATAATAGTTAAATGTATAACTTTTACGATAACAAAATGTTGACCTATTTAACAAATATATCACTAGAAGGAACACTTCAAAGAAAACAAAAAGCTTGAATAAACCAATTCTAAATAAAAAAAATGTTAAAGATAAAGACTGCATCAGTAAAGTTAAAAAATCTTATAATAATATCATTTTTTAATATATATTGCATGAATTGTATTAGTAAACAAAGTTTTACCTTTTCATTGAAATAAAGCAAAAATAACCTAAGTATAGTTATTCAAAAATATATTTACCTCTTAAAACATAAATATTTTAGTATATTTTACTCTAAAACAAAAATAACATTACTTTCAATTTACATATTATTATTTTATACTCAATAGTATATTAAATTTTATCACGCAACGCGCGGGTCATCATATTTTAATATATGTTACATGTATTGTATTACTCTACAAAGTTTTACCTTTTCTTTTGAAATAAAGTAAAACTAGCTTATATATAGTTATTCAAAAATATATTTACCTCTTAAAACATAAATGTTTTAGTATATTATACTCTAAAACAAAAATAACATTACTTTTAATTTACATACTATTGTAAGATCAGATGTGCACCTAAGAGGGGGGGGGTGAATTAGGTGTTTGGTTATTTTGATCGTTTTTAAAATTATCGTGATTGATTTTTGCGCTTATGGATAGTGAACAATAATGTAAATGGCAGTAATGTAAAGAACACCAAAAGATTTATCCTGGTTCCCCTAATCACCAAGGGTACGTCCAGTCCTCTTGCACACCACAAGAGATTTTCTTCACTATCTGTCAGAATATGTACAAGTCCTCACCCTGGGACCTTGGCTACAATCTTCTAACAAACTTTCAAAGATAGAACACTACTATCTTAAATACAGCACTTCAAAGAAAGTACAACTTTCTTTTACAAACACTTTGTTGTTATTGATAAGAATATAGGAATAGAATGAAGGTAGAATAATTCAAGATTTATTCAAGTACTGTTGAGAACCTTAAGGATATGAAAGTGATATGCAAGTACTTGAATTTCTGAAAAAGACTTAGAAAATTTGGAAAATTTTGTTCAAAGTCTTTGAAATTGTAAAAATTGAATTGGTAATTTGAAAATGAAGTTATGACCTATTTATAGTCCTCAAACAACTCTTTAAATTCGTGGCATTTGATCCAAGAGGTTTTAGAATGAATTGCAATGTTTTAAATTGAATTCAAAGCTGAAAAATTGCATTGGTTGCTGTTGTATTCGACTACCATATATCTGTATTCGAATACAGCTTGTTGCAACGTTAAAAATTTTCAAACATATCACTGTGTAGTCGAATACAGATGAGATGGCCAACTCTCTGACTTAGCCATGTTTTTGTCTTGTATTCGACTACAGGATTTGTGTATTCGAATACGACTGCTGCAACGTTCAAAAATCATTCAAAATTTCCACTGTGTAGTCGAATACAGATGAGATGGCCAACTCTCTGACTTAGCCATGTTTTTATCCTGTATTCGACTACAAGATGGTTGTATTCGAATACGACTTTAAAATTTGTTAAAAATAATGATTTTAATATTTTGAAAATATTATTTTGGACTTTTGAAAATATTATTTATGCATATGCAAAGTAATTAAGGTCCTCTTGTATTTGAATTATGACTTGAATTATTTTACCTTTATCTAATTTATTTATTTGTAATTTCATCAAGGGATGTATTTCTTCTTGTTGTTGTTGTGTCACCATTGGTCTTTGTAGATAATCAAAAACGTATTTTTACATTCTCCCCCTTTTTGATTATGACAAAACCATTGCTGAGTTTGTTGATGACTCCCCCGTAATGTAGGCGTATTGTACTCCCCCGTAATGTTTGCAATATGTGTGTTTGAGTACCTACAGATAAAGCTTACCGGACAACAACAAGCAACAAAATACACAAAATTTCTCCCCCTTTTGACATGATCAAAAAGAAGAATACCACCATAGGAAAGAAATAGATTGATCATATTATAATTTAAAACAGATCATAGGAGAAGCAAATAAGCAGAGATAATCATAAAAGTCAGTGATTCATGAAGTCATAAAAACATAAAGTTATAAACGACATAGAGTCAAAAAGTCATACAAGCATAGAGGCATAAAGATAACACAACAATTACGGAAACAACGATTACAGTGTAAACAAAACAGTAGGAAGGTCAAGCCTAGTAACACATGAAAACGAACTAAACCGAGGAAACTAAGTACAATCTCAGCGACGATCTGGTGGTAGATGGAAGTGATCAAGTTTGTCAGCGATGATACACATCTCGTGGACTAAGCTGTCGTGATTAGTAGCGATAGTGGATTCGAGAGCCTGAAAGCGAGCATCGACCGAAGTGGTAAATCCTGAGAAGCTAGTCTGAAGAGAGTCAAGCCGTTCCATAATCATGCGATTCGTAACTTGATCATCATCAGATGCAGGATCGTCAGCAGCATCATCTGGAGGAGCACTAGCAGAGGCCTGACTGATATCACTCTGATGGATGTATTTTTGCAGTGAGTCACTCCAAACTATTTTCATGCTAGGAAGAACACTCAAGTTGAGCAGATTATCCTTAGTGACGGTATATACAACCTCCTCAGAAAAATCTACCCCAAAATGTTCAAGGATGCGAGAAACTTCTCTAGCATAGGGCAATCCAGCAGCTTCACGGGATACAAACATGATGGACTTAACGAAGTATGCCCAGTTAAGAGAAAGTCCTTCATTCATGAAGTAAAGAATCTGAAGTTCAAATTCAGAGAGTTGAGAGTAGTTACCGGCCTTAGGTACCAAAATGTAACTCAAGAAATAGTGAAGCAGACGGAAGTCAACTGTGAAGTTTCCAACACTAAACCGCTGTCTCGCAAACGTGGAGCTAGCCTGAAGTTGCTTGCGTTCTATGGTGAGTTTGTCAAAACGACACAGAGCCGCATAAGCATCCTGTTTCGAGATATTATGCCATTTGCATAAATTGGTCGGACTAAGTTTCTGACCGACATCAGGTATTTGCAAAATGGTGCCAATAGTATGAGAGTCAAGCTCAATAGTGATTCCCTTGACACGTGAAATTAACATTTTGCCATCCCGACGAAGATTGCAATAAAAGACTCGAACCAAATCAGGATAAATCGGACCTTTGTAAGCAATAAAGTCCTCAACTTGTTGAGCCCTAAGTAAATCCGGAAATTTAAAGGCAGAGAAAGAATCTAAAGTACCGAATTTTGGAATGATGAGCCGTTTGTCGGAGTACAGTGTACGAAACCGGGTGATTTCTTCAGGAGAATGCAGAAGACGAGATAAGTCCGTGACGCTGATGCTCTTTGAGCGACGCTTGGAAGGACCCAAGCTTGCATGTTTGGTGCGAGGGTCACGCTTGCGTGCATTTTCAACAGAGGTGGAGAGGTTTGACATGTTGTTGAAGGTTGTAGGGTGCGGATTCGAAACTGAGATGTAGTTCGAAAAGAAGATTCGAAACCGTGACCACTGATGACAGAACCAATTGATTTGCGAAGCTGAGATGGAAGATGTTGAATTCGCGAAGCCGGATTTGGGGTTTAGGGTTCTGGAGGTCGCGAATTTGAATTTGGGGGTTTAGGGTTTTGAAATTTCGTGAATCTGAGGAACTAAGAGATGGATTTCGCAGCAAATAATTGAAGGAAACAATGTTTGGAAAGTCAAATGTGAAGGGGCGAACCAGTTCTGATGAAGACTGATGCGCAGAGAAGAAGTACAAGCTCGAGGGTAGGGGTGAAGTTGTATTCGAATACTGACTGTACAGCTTTATATATGACAGAAAATTTTGAACCTGTAGTCGAATACAGGAAACTGGTAATCGAATACAGATTTCCAGAATCATCTGTATTCGAATACAATCTGATTGTATTCGGCTACGAGTTCCAGTTTTTGAAAACAGTCATAATTTTATTTGGCAGACCATAATACAAACGTCATATAATCACATAAATGACATGTAAGCATAGTCAACTAAATTCTAAGATGTGAAAACAAGTATTGAACATATTGAGAACATTTTTATTCAAATAGTCAACTAAATTCAAATAACATGAAAACATGTGAAGACAAGAGTTAAGCCATACCTTTGCCCTGATGATAGCAGTTTACCTGACGTTTAAAGATCGCTTTCACTTAAGATGCCGAGTTCGCGTCGTATTTTGAAAAAGGAGTCTTTAGGAAGTGGTTTAGTGAAGATATCAGCAAGTTGGTTATGTGTATCCACAAAGGTTACTTCAACATTGCCTTTAAGTACATGATCACGCAAAAAGTGATGTCGTATATCAATGTGTTTAGTCCGAGAATGCATGATTGGATTCTTTGAAATATTGATTGCACTAGTGTTGTCGCATCGTAGCGGAATGCATCCAAGATTAATTCCATAATCACATAGTTGTTGCTTGAGCCATAATATTTGTGCGCAACAACTTCCTGCTGCTATGTATTCCGCTTCAGCCGTACTAAGTGCAACACATGCTTGCTTTTTACATGACCAAGATACGAGTGCATTGCCCAGTACATGACAAGTGCCGCTTATGCTTTTACGGTCTGTTTTACATCCTGCATAATCTGAATCTGAATATCCAACGAGACTACAGATGCTACCTTTAGGATACCATAGTCCAACATTGATGGTGCCTTTTAAGTATTTCATGATTCGTTTGACTGCTACAAGATGTGATTCTTTTGGATCTGTTTGAAATCTTGCACATAGACAAACACTAAACATGATATCTGGCCGACTGGCCGTTAGATATAATAAAGAGCCAATCATACCTCGATATTTTGAAATATCTACAGATGCACCAGTTTCATCTTTATCAACATATGTTCCAGAGCCCATGGGAGTTGCACTTTCCTTGCATTTTTCCATGTCAAATCTTTTTAGCAGTTCTTTGCAATATTTTGCTTGATTGATAAAGATGCCATGCTTGAGTTGCTTGATGTGAAGACCAAGAAAATAGTTTAATTTTCCCATCATGGACATTTCAAATTCGCCTTGCATCATCAATGAGAATTCTTCACATATTGCGTTATTTGTTGAACCGAATATGATATCGTCAACATAAATTTGGACTAACAAGGTGTGACCATTATTTCGTTTAATAAATAATGTCTTGTCAACCTTTCCCTTTTCAAAACCTCTTTCACACAGGAAGGCACTCAATCTGTCGTACCAAGCTCTTGGTGCTTGTTTTAGACCATAGAGAGCTTTCCTTAGTTTGAAAACATGTGTAGGATTCTTGAAGTCTTCAAATCCGCGTGGTTGCTTGACATATACTTCTTCATTGATGTATCCATTTAAAAATGCGCTTTTCACATCCATCTGAAATAATTCAAAATTCATAGAGCAGGCATAAGCAAGTAGTAACCGTATTGCTTCTAACCTTGCGACCGGAGCAAATGTTTCATCAAAATCGATTCCTTCTTCCTGATTGTATCCTTGGGCGACAAGTCTTGCTTTGTTGCAGACAACTATACCATTTTCGTCAAGTTTATTTTTAAATACCCATTTGGTGCCAATGATGTGTTTGTCACCTGGATTAGGAACAAGTTCCCATACTTCGTTTCTTTCGAATTGGTTAAGCTCTTCTTGCATTGCAAGTATCCACTGATCATCTTTTAGTGCTTCACCAACTTTGGAAGGTTGATTTGTGAAACAAATGCCATGTTTAAACATGCATCTTGCAATTTGAGTCTAGTTGTAACTCCTTTGTTGATATCACCAATGATGTTATCAATCGGATGATATCGATGGGTTCTCCATTCCTTTGGGAGTTCATTGGTTTCCTCTTCCATGTCGACTTCATTTTCTTGACTCGGTTGATCATTTGGATCTTCTTTACGTGGAGCACTACTTTCAACATCATCATCATCAAAATAAATAGCTTTTTCCTCTTTCGAGGGGTTAGTTTCATCAAAAGTAACATGTATTGATTCTTCTACAATTAAAGTTCTTTTATTAAAGATCCTAAAAGCTTTACTAGATAATGCATACCCAATAAATATACCTTCATCTGCCTTTTCATCAAATTTTCCAAGATTATCTTTTCCATTATTTAGCACAAAGCACTTGCATCCAAAGATGTGGAAGTGAGAGATGTTAGGCTTTCTACCTTTGTATAGTTCATATGGAGTCTTCTTAAGAAGTGGCCGAATGTTAACTCTGTTAGTAACATAGCATGCCGTGTTTACTGCATCTGCCCAAAAATACTTTGGTAGATTTGAGTCACTTAACATTGTTCTTGCAAGTTCTATCAAGGACCTGTTCTTTCTCTCAACAACCCCATTTTGTTGAGGTGTTCTTGGTGCAGAAAAATTATGAAAAATTCCATTTTCCTCACAGAATTCTTCAAATAAAGTATTTTGAAATTCTCTACCATGATCACTTCGAATTGATACAATCTTGGATGATTGTTCATTTTGGACTAGTTTGGCGTAATTTTTAAAGGCTTTAAAAGCTTCATTTTTATTTGCCAAGAACAAGGTCCATGTGTACCTTGAAAAGTCATCAACAATAACTAGTCCGTATGAATTTCCACCAAGACTTTTAGTTCTTGATGGACCAAACAAATCCATGTGTATCAATTGAAGTGGTCTTGTAGTAGATATAACATTTATGGCTTTAAAAGAAGTTTTCGTTTGTTTACCTTTTTGGCATGCATCACATAATTTATCCTTGACAAATTTCATTTTTGGTAATCCGACAACAAGATCATGTTTGACTAGTTTGTTTAAATGATCCATGTGAATATGGGCAATTCTTTTGTGCCATAACCATGCATCATTGTTGTCGCTTACCAAAAGACATTTCATTTTCAAGGATAAATCATCTAAATTAAGTATGAAAATATTCTTGAAACGTTTACCGATAAATTTAATTTCACTTGTTGCTGCATTTTGAATGATGCATTCTTCCTTGTTGAAGACTATCTTGTGTCCTTTGTCACATAATTGGCTGATGCTTATCAAATTGTGCTTTAGGCCTTCAACATAAAGAACATCTTCAATTGTTGGAGAAGGTGCTTTTCCAATTTTTCCAATGCCTAGGATCTTTCCTTTGTTATTATCTCCATATACTACATGTCCTTTTGATTCAAGCGTCAATGCTGAAAATTTTGTTATGTCTCCCGTCATGTGTTTGGAACACCCACTATCTAAGTACCATAAATTTGAAGTATTTTGTGAGCATCCCTGCAAAATTGAAATCAGATTTTATTAGGTACCCAAAGTGCTTTGGGTCCTTGGGGGTTAGTGCCTTTCTTGACCCATATGCAATGGCCTTTGGGAATGCTAATATTTCTTACATGACAAGTATTTGGTGTGTGTCCATAGATACCACAATATGAGCAAGTAGGAATTTTACTTGTGTATGTATGACGCTTATTGTTAATAAACTTTCCTTTATGTGAATGTTCTTTTTGTACAAATGTCATGTTTCTTAAATTTGTTTGAGTGCTTGATTTGACAAAAATGGTCTTACTAGTGCTTGGTTTATCAAATTTAGAAAATCCAATACCACTTTTATCATTAGAATATCTTTGCATGTTTAGAACATTTTCTAATCCTATATGTCCTTTTTCATACCTTTCTATTACTCTATTTAGTTGAGTAATTTTGAATGAAAGTGAATCACAATTATTACATGAAGAATTTTGCTTAGAATTTTCAGCATCTTTTTCCATAAGATTAATTTTTTCTTTAAGATATAAGATTTCTTTCTTTTGAGTTGATACTTGTTTAAGCAAATTTTTACATTCAGCAAGAAGTTCCTTTATTGCATTTTGTGCTTCATTGTATTCTATAACTAATTCATGATTATGTGAAAGATTGTTTGAGTTACTAACCTCTTCGTCATCGGAGTGATGTGACGCCATTAGTGCAACATTTGCGCATTCATCGCTTTCAGTTTCTGATGTTGAACTTATGTCGTTATCTTCCCATGCGATATAGGCTTTCTTGAAATCTTTTCTTTTGCCGGCACTCTTCTTGATGAGATCTGGACAGTCTGCTTTAATATGTCCTTGTTTTCCACATTCAAAACATGTGAAGTTTTGGTTGGTCGTGCTATCTTTCTTTCTGAAGTTTTGGTTGGTCGTGCTATCTTTCTTTCTGAAGTTTTTCTTCTTGAAACTTCTGTTATTTTTGAGAAATTTGCCGAATTTCTTGACAAGAAGATTGATGTTTTCGTCGTCATCAGAAATTTCTTCTTTGACTGCTTCCTTTGATTCGGTCATTAGAGCAATATTTTTGCTTTTCTTTTCTTGGGTTTCATTTTGCTCTAATCGTCCAAGTTCTATTTCATGCTCTTGTAGTTTGCCAAATAATGCAGAAAGTGACATTTTGGACAAACTCTTCTTTTCTGATATAGCAGTCACCTTTGGTTGCCATGCCCTCGTTAGTGATCGTAATACTTTCAGATTCAATTCATCATTTGAGAAGACCTTTCCGAGGGCTGTCAGATGATTTGTCAAGTGGGAGAATCGTTTCTGCATGTCTAGTATGGTTTCTCCAGGCTGCATGCGAAACAATTCATATTCTTGAGAAAGTGTATTTAGTTTGGATCTTTTTACCTCTATGGTGCCTTCATGGGTTACTTCCAATGTATCCCATATTTCCTTGGCTGTTTTACAGTGAGATATGCGGAAGAATTCGTCCATACCAAGTGCCGATTGTAGAATGTTTTTAGCCTTTTTATCAAATAACACTTTTCTTTTATCGTCATCGGTCCAAGAGTTCTTTATTTTAATTTCCTCTTTGTTGTTGATGACCGTTGTTGGAATGTATGGACCATTTTCGACAGCATCCCATATTTCGTCTCCCTGTGCCTCAAGATATGCTTGCATACGGATTTTCCAGAAATCGTAATGTTCACCGACGAAACATGGAGGTTTGGTACTGCTGCCTCCGTCTTTGAAAACTGGTAGTGCGGAAGCCATTTGTTATTTGATCAAGGAGTTATTTTCTTCACTATCTGTCAGAATATGTACAAGTCCTCACCCTGGGACCTTGGCTACAATCTTCTAACAAACTTTCAAAGATAGAACACTACTATCTTAAATACAGCACTTCAAAGAAAGTACAACTTTCTTTTACAAACACTTTGTTGTTATTGATAAGAATATAGGAATAGAATGAAGGTAGAATAATTCAAGATTTATTCAAGTACTGTTGAGAACCTTAAGGATATGAAAGTGATATGCAAGTACTTGAATTTCTGAAAAAGACTTAGAAAATTTGGAAAATTTTGTTCAAAGTCTTTGAAATTGTAAAAATTGAATTGGTAATTTGAAAATGAAGTTATGACCTATTTATAGTCCTCAAACAACTCTTTAAATTCGTGGCCTTTGATCCAAGAGGTTTTAGAATGAATTGCAATGTTTTAAATTGAATTCAAAGCTGAAAAATTGCATTGGTTGCTGTTGTATTCGACTACCATATATCTGTATTCGAATACAGCTTGTTGCAACGTTAAAAATTTTCAAACATATCACTGTGTAGTTGAATACAGATGAGATGGCCAACTCTCTGACTTAGCCATGTTTTTGTCTTGTATTCGACTACAGGATTTGTGTATTCGAATACGACTGCTGCAACGTTCAAAAATCATTCAAAATTTCCACTGTGTAGTCGAATACAGATGAGATGGCCAACTCTCTGACTTAGCCATGTTTTTATCCTGTATTCGACTACAAGATGGTTGTATTCGAATACGACTTTAAAATTTGTTAAAAATAATGATTTTAATATTTTGAAAATATTATTTTGGACTTTTGAAAATATTATTTATGCATATGCAAAGTAATTAAGGTCCTCTTGTATTTGAATTATGACTTGAATTATTTTACCTTTATCTAATTTATTTATTTGTAATTTCATCAAGGGATGTATTTCTTCTTGTTGTTGTTGTGTCACCATTGGTCTTTGTAGATAATCAAAAACGTATTTTTACATATTTTATACTAAATAATATATTAAATTTTATTACGCAATGCGCAGATTAACATCTAATTTATAAATTATTATTAGTTTTTAAAAATGTGTAGTAAATTTAAATTTATTAATTTCTCCATTCTTTTGTTCTTTGTCACTTATTCTATATATTCTTGATTATACATTCAACAATAAAAATTTATTTTTCATGATTAATTATAAATATTCTTTAAGTTATGTATTATTATTTACAATACCTTGCGGAAAAATACTAAAAAGGATTACATTTAAATTCTTATATTTTTCTTTATTTTTTATTGAGTTTTTAACTTTATGTAATTAAGTATTTTGTATCATTGAGTGGTTTGTTTATAGTTTATATTAAGAATAGTTAAACAAATTTTTAGTCACTATAAAATTTTGAAATTTTATTTTAAGTCCATATAAAAAAAATCACATGTTTTAATCCCTATAAAATTATTCTACAAGTTGTTTTATTTCTTGCTGAAAAAAAACATACTTCAACTTTAAATTTTTGAATGATTTTTTGCAAGCATGTTTAAAACATTATTAAAAGTTCAACCGCACAAATATAGAATTTTTTTAACTTGAGATAAATTAAATATAAATATTTTAAATGTCATATGTTCAAGATAAAAGTCTTTAAAATATGCACCAATAAATCAACTTTTGAGCTCATTTTTTGTAGAAGAATTTTTTATAGTGTCGTAAACATGTATACAAACAGTACAAGGAATTTTACCTTTAGTGACCGTAAAAATCTGTAGGTAAAAGTATAAAAACCGTGGATAACCAAAATTACCTATACCCGACAGGAGTTTTTTTTCGTGATATATAATTACCCAATACCTATAGATTTTCGCCATTGCTATAGGGTATAGTGACATAATTTTTTCCATTGTTGTAAACATTTGATTTTACCTACGAACATTTTACCGTTGGTATATAATTTAGCCATAATTTTTAAAAGTTATACCTACAGTTTTGATTCTATTGCTATACATTTATGTGACAACTTATTTCTATTGGTATAGGTTTTAACATTAACAAATTTGCTATAAATATTAATTTTTTGTTATCAATAAAATTATATAATAATTTAGAATTTTATTTTATAACTTTAACCAAATATAAATACAGAATGAAATAAAAGGTGTTCATCGTATATATTAAATTAACATAAAAGTTTTACAACGATAAAATAATAGTTAAACAATGTTCGCCATAGTGAACTGTAGAGTATTTTTACTTAGTAGTGGAAAACATTGTCGTACTAACATTTAAAATAGACATATTATGTCATACATAACATAATAATTAAGTATTGTCAAGTACGGTCAAGTTCTTACTTCAAATATGTTTCTAGTTTCCAATTTGTAATCTGGTTTTCCATTTACAAACATAATATTATAAACGAAACTTACCACAAACTCATAACAATTAAGTCCTTATATAAATTTGGTTACAGGTTTGCTGGACCTACACCTCTTTTTGAGACTTTCATTCCATTGTAATTAATTTGTTATAGTTTCTAGCAAAACCAGTGATAAAAACTATAACAAAAACTAAACTAGCAATATAAAACCATGTTTTAGCTTGAGCAAATTTATTGTTTTCATAGGGAAAAAAACATTTTCATTGTCTTCTATATAATTATTTTTAAAAAATATATATAATTTTAGCACAATCCCAAATCAAAGAAAAAAATCCAAGCACAAATATCATCATCATTTGAGTTATAGGTTGAAAAGAGGAACTTACAGAGAAAATTTGGTAACGATAGATTAAAATGAAATGATAAGCAAAACAACGTAAACGCAAACTAGCTCGATGCAACTAAAAGGTAATAATCAGTGTGACTGTGGAAGTGGTTCGATCAATTGTCACCGATTGATTGATGAAAAACAGAAACCCTAGAATAAAAATACTTGTATAAGCATTAAAGGAAAAACGTAACAGTGATGAAATCGTTGTGTGGTGTGAGAACGTACCGATGTCAAAAACGCAGTAATCGCCGAAAATGTAGAATGTGTTGTTTCTCTGCAAAGTATGAACAAGAAAAGGGTAAGTATACTGTGAGTATGATTGATGGTGATAAAAGGAAAATAATTGAGGATTTCATGACAAGAATACGAACCTTAAACCAAAAATGCAAGGCCCAATGAAAGGGTGAACACAATAAAGATACCAAAGCAAAAAACAAGAACCCTAAAAAAATCGATTAAGATGAGCAACAACAAGCGCAATCACAAATAAATCGATTACGTTGATGACAAAAGAAAAAGAAGTGGATTTGAGAAACAAGAAGCATACCATGAGTAATATGGGCAAGTACGCGAGATGTAACCAATATCTTCATATTTTTTTAAAAAAATCCTTCTTTCAACAAAATCGAAGCCCTTTAGTGCAATCGATTTCAGTATGCCGGTTTAATTTTAAGAGAAAGAGGGAAGTTTGAGCCCAATCGCAGAGGGATTTGAGAAATTTGGGGATGGAGAGAAATGAGGGATTTGAGAAATTTGGATGATTAATTTAGGGAAATAATTTTGGAGGAAAATGGTTTTAGAGCAAAGATAGAAGATGATTCACGAGGAAGAAGATGAACTCATGTTGGAGGTAAGGAGAAGTTTACTCTATGAAAGATGTTCTCGTAGTCGAGGAATATGAAAAGTTGACTCTAGTGAAAATTTTCAAAGGGCGGGTAATCCAAATTTTCAGAAATAATTGAAAAATTGGCTTCTATGAAGAATCTTAATTGATGTCTATACCCACGGTTATAGGTATGTCACTGTAACAATTAGCGACAATTTTTGGTACCCCAAGGTATAAGACATCTACACCGACGGTTGTAAATTTGTCTGTGGGTATATGTTATATATACCTACGATTTTTAATGTTGTCACTATAAACTTCCGTAGGTATATGTCTATTTTCTTGTAGTGAAAACAATCATTCAAAAAAATATGTTGATGTTCCAATAGAGACTAAAAATGTTTGCATAATAATTATATAGGAACTAAAATATGTGATTTTTTATACGGAGGCTAAAAGCAAAATTCCGAAATTTAATAGGGACAAAAATCTTATTTAACTTTATTAAGAATTAAAAAAACCACAAAAAACGAAAAAGAAACTATGATTTCTTTCAATAGTTATCTCCCAATACTTTAAAAAACTTAATCACTAAAACGTGTCTAATTTAGGATGAAAAATCTACTACTAAACAACCTTAACTGAGAATATATATATATA
>JBBPBP010000003.1:9773929-9797662 GCA_037974735.1 Cicer chorassanicum
GTTAAAGTCATAGTGCATGTTGCTAAAATTGATTAAAAGAAGATATAAAAGCGCTGTTGTGTAGATATATTTTCTTCTCTCAATTAAATTTTGAATTAAATACAATATTATTATAGTTTAGTAAAATGATTCCATAGTTTTAAAATCAAAAGAAAGACCACAATGTTTTAAACTTAAAGAAAGACCACAATGCAATGCTTATTGGGTGACCTAATTAATTGCATTAATTATTTTAATAGTGATTTATTAATAATTAACAAAAATAAAAAGACATCATTCAAATTACAAAATTGCAACTATTTTAATTAAGAGGGAACAAATAGCTACTTGACCACCTTCCTTCATATAAAGATATATTAATATTAATAATTAACAAAAAATAAAAAGACAAAAGATGTCATTCAAATTACAACATTGCAACTATTTTACGAGGGAACAAATTACTACTTATCCACCTTCTTTTATACATATATTCATATTAACAATTAATAACAATTAATAAAATTAACAAAAAATAAAAGACAAAAGATGTCATCCAAATGACAACATTGCAACTATTTTAGGAAGGAACAAATTGCTATTTAACCACCTTCCTTTATATATATTATTAATAATTAATGATTAACAAAAAATAAAAGACAAAAGCTGTCACTCAAATTACAACATTACAACTATTTTAAGAAGGAACAAATTGCTTCCCTCACAAAAAGAAAAAGGAGGGAATAAATTGCTACTTCACCATCTTCATTTATATATATTAAGATAAGATTAATATGTAGAAGAAAAATAAAGAAGAATAGATTAATATTCAATGTCATCATAACGTAGACTAATTTTTCGATGAAATTTAAATCTTTCAGACTATTTTGTCCATAATTTATCAATATACAATTACAATTATTAACAAATTTATCTTTAAGATAACAAAATTTTATCAACAATTGATGTGAGATCAATTACATAGTCACATCATAATATTTAAAGATAAAAATGTACACAAATACTATTTGATTGGAATTTGACAATATCGTTAATATATTTATCAACTCATAAAATTTAAGAGCTAATTTCCATATTCACTCGATAAAAAAAAACTATTATTCTTCTATTTTAGTAATCACGCATTCAAAATAATAATACAAAGAATAATACGTATAAGAAAAAGATTCTCATCTAATATCATATAACAACAATTTATAGTGTATGTGAGATGATAAAAACTCCAGAATTAGGGGATAGGAACTGACACCTGACCATGGTGGAGTAGCCAAATGTTTGATAGTGAGAGGCCGAGCATCACGGATATTATGTCCTCCCTAAAGAAAATCCGTGAATTCGACCGCATGGGACCCACCAACCCGACCACTAAAAAGCCTCTTACTATACGTGGCACTCTCGCCGCATCTCTTTCAAAACTGCTTCACTTTAACCAACGAAACAACTCAATACATTTGTATTCCTATTTGTGGTTTAGCTCTTTCTTTTCAATTCTTCTTCTTCTTTTGTTTCTTTTTTTCGTCCACATTTTCCAATACCAATCACTCACTCACTCACTCATCCAATCAGTGTTTGTTATAAACGTTATTCACTAACTCGGTGCTCTTCCTTTGGACGGGCTCCATGGATCCAACACGAGCTTTTGTCAAAGGTGTTAAGCGTGTTGTTGTTAAGGTTGTTTTTATTGCTTGTATATGTTCCACACGACCCACCATGTTTTATTTTTGTTCTCTCTCATCTAAAAAATACAACGTTGCTTGCTAGTTGAAAAAACTATTGAGAATTTTAGATCCATCGATGTAATACATGGATGGAAATGCAAGTTGTAAAAGTGATTTTATTCATTGGATTTATCCTTCATTCATAACATTTTTTTTAAAAAAATACTATGGTAACATAGATGAAATAGAAAAGCGAGATCTTGAGAAATATTTCAATTTCATTAAAGAAATAAAAACATTAGAATTTTGATGTTTATTGAACTATCAAAATTTGTTTTCTTATGTACTATTGAATATTTTGATTTGTATGTGTTATTATCTGATCGATGATATATATTATTGGATTTTTTAAAAATCATTTGATAGTTATAGTATTAATTATTTAATTGTTTTGTCATACATGAAGGTTGGAACAGCAGTGGTTACTCGAAGTGATGGTAGATTAGCATTGGGAAGACTTGGAGCTCTCTGTGAGCAGGTGATAAATATTATCGCATTTTCCTTTGTTAAATTAAATTACAATATCGAAAAAAGTGTTGGACCGTAAACCAAATCACCAAAAGGTGACACAATCATGCTTTTATTGTGTAAAAATACACTCAACACAACTATCAACGTGATTGAGAGAGAGAAAAGAATCAATAAAAAAATACACATCAACATCTGTGTTGTCAAAATATATTTATGTTTATTAAAAATTAATAGAACAGATTCCTAAGCTAAAGAATATTGTGATTGTGATTTGATGGATGGAGCAGTACTAATCAAATATCCTTGTCCTGTTTTACTTTTGTCTTTTTGAAGATGAAGAATTTTTTAAGTGTTTGATATTCTTCATTGGTTATGTGATTTTTGTTGTAACTGGAAGCTACTTTTCTTGCAGCTTAAAGAGCTAAATAGTAGGGGATATGAGGTTATATTAGTAACTTCAGGAGCAGTTGGTCTTGGCAAGCAAAGACTAAGATATCGCAAATTGGCCAATAGCAGGTTTTTTAAATCTATCTCTTGCTAAAGTTGGTATCTATACTTTTTTAGTGTCGTATCGGTTATCTGTGTCAGTACTTCATAGGATATTCTACGAAGTTTTTCATGATTATGTCAATATCAGGTAGAACTTAAGAGATAGATTTAGAAAGCAGTGAATCTGATATATAAATTTACTTGCTATGTAGCTTTTCTGATCTTCAAAAGCCACAAGATGAACTTGATGGAAAAGCATGTGCAGCTGTTGGACAGAGTAGTCTCATGGCTCTCTATGATATCATGTTTAGTCAGGTACACACAAAATTAAGCTGCAAATTCAATATATCTTGAATCTTATTGTTATATATATTTATATTGCTATAACATAAGAGCTTTTCTTTTATTAATCTAACTGATTCCTTATTACTGATGTGGTTTCCCTTGTGCAGCTTGATGTTACTTCTTCCCAACTTCTTGTGAATGATGGGTTTTTTAGGGATGCAGCTTTCAGAAAACAACTAACTGACACTGTGAACTCATTATTAGAGTTAAGGGTCATTCCCATTTTCAATGAAAATGATGCTGTGAGTACTAGGAAGGCACCATATGAGGTATGCTTCTCTTCCTTAATCTATTTCATTTCAATTAACATTGTTTTGTTAAACTATACCTTTGATTGGCATCTCTTCCTAACTTTTTCTTTTATCATTTTAAGTTTGTGTGGATTTACTTATTTGAGTTTATCTATTGACAATTTGGCATAAGCACTTGTGAGAACTTATAGAAACAATTTGTGACATTTTCGTAAGCTCTGCAAGACAACTTATGAAAACCGTTTATAACTTATAAGAAAACAATTTGACTTAATTTTCTCTTTTGTTATAGAAATATATGTTATAAGCACTTAATTTAATTGTTTATCCAAATAATACCTTGGTACAATTCTTAATTTTCTTTTGAATTAATTTATACCTTATTGGATTGGTTTTGTTGGTTTAGTGACATAAGTTACCTTTAATTGTAAGCTTCTGCAGGATTCCTCTGGTATCTTCTGGGACAATGATAGTTTGGCTGGTTTATTGGCTTTGGAACTCAAAGCTGACCTTCTTGTTTTACTGAGTGATGTTGAGGGCCTTTATAGTGGCCCACCATCTGACCCAAAATCAAAGCTAATTCACACATATGTTAAAGAAATTCATCAATCAGAAATTACTTTTGGAGACAAATCAAGATTGGGAAGAGGGGGTATGACTGCTAAAGTTAATGCTGCTGTTTGTGCTGCTTATTCTGGCACACCTGTCATTATTACCAGGTATGTATTCATTTGTTACAGTTTTTTTAAAAATGATTGTAATAGTATTTTACATTTTTTAATAATTTAAAAAAAAAATAAAATAAAATTTTAAATAATAAATTGATTTAAATAGTTTATCATAAAAAATCATTTTAAGTATTTTATCTATTTGCTACAACTTTTTTTGGATAATGAAATTTTAAAAAATGATTAAAATGAGAAGCTTCTAATAAAAATTGTTTTTGAGAGATACTTATGTTTAAAAAATGTGATTTTTATCGTGGTAAAAATAAAATATCTAATAATGAATATCTAAGTTATTTAATGTTAAAATTAATTTTTTAATTTGTAAAAAATGAATCCGAAATAACTTCTACTATTTTTAAGTAAGTGTTCATAAAAATCATTTTTAGAAATATAAAGATAAATCACTTTTTTAAAAATTTATTACAAACTGTATAACTTGTGCAGTTTAATGTTTTTTTCTAAGCTTTAACTGATGCAGTAGACTATTGACACTGAAAATAACTATTTGTTGTTTCAATTTTAAAGTTGGACAAAGCATTAGTAAAATGAAATGAATGAGATTATCATATGATGAATTAGTTTGTAAAGGATTATTTATCATCCTTTCTTGGTCGTGAAACCGCATAAATCATTTTGAATCTGGTTATGGACAAGGTTTTAAATTACAGTTGCATTATGATCCTTGATATTGTGGAGATTCACATACAATAACGGCTAACATGGCCTCAATCGTGGCCGTGTTTGCAGTCAAAGAGACATAAAAACATAATGAGAGTGGCTATAAATTTTAGAAACTTGCATTTTTCTGATATTGAATTGCACTTGAACATTTTTTGAAGTGGCTATACTAATGACAACATCATGAGAGTGCTTCAAGGAGATAGAATTGGTACTGTCTTTCATAAGGATGCTCACTTATGGACCAGCATAAAGGAAGTAAGTGCACATGAAATGGCTGTTGCAGCGCGCAACAGTTCAAGACGACTTCAGGTAGTAACAAACAACTTATTTAGAATGTGAAATGCAATTTTTATTCTTTAAGTGGTGATTTAACTTAAGCTATGTTTTTTTTAGTTATTGCAAATAATACAATGAATTTATGTTGGTGCTTTTGTGTTTTTCAGGTTCTAAGTTCTGAAGAAAGGAGGAAAATATTGATGGATGTGGCTGATGCATTAGAAAAAGGTGAAAGTTTGATAAGGATTGAGAATGGTGCTGATGTTGCTGATGCAGAAGAAGGTGGATATGAGAGATCACTTATATCACGTTTAACTTTGAGACCTGAGAAGGTAAGAACTTATTGGTTACACACTGAAAGATAATTTTCTGTTTTTTGTCATTGTCCTAACAACACCAAATTTGAAAGGCAAAGAATTGAAAATATCTTATAATCATAATGAATCTTTTAAGTAATAGCTTCTCACATAAGTTGAAATTAGTTTATGCATTTCAATTTTTTTAGCAGCTCACATGATGGTAATTGTTGAGTTCTACTAATGATGTTTTTGTTGATTACATAATTATGTTATAAGTGGAAACTGCTACTTTTGTTATGATCACAAATATCTTTATGTAAATAGCGATCATCCTAAATATATTAATAAAGAATGATCAATGTCGCTTTCTTTATAAGTATTATATATCTATTTAAGTTTTGTACCTAATTTTGTTAACTTATACAAGTCGTAGCGTATCCTTAATTTTAAATATTTCATGTATCTTTGTACCTGTCTCATGCTAGAGCTTCATAGGAGTTTTCATGGAGTTTTCTCTTTGAACAAGAATGTTTTTATCTGACCTTAGTTTGTTTATTTCCAGATTACTAGTCTTGTAAAGTCTGTTCGCACGCTGGCTGACATGGAAGAACCAATTGGTCATATTATAAAGAGAACTGAGGTCAAAACCACCTTATGTCATTAATCAGTTACAAATATGCAACAGTTTCAATAACAAATTCTGGAAACTGAATGATGTTAATGAATCTTGCATCCTAATTTTCAACATTCAATTTTGTCGATTCTGATTATTTCTGTGTGTTCAGATAGCAGATAAACTCATTCTGGAGAAAATATCATGTCCTTTGGGTGTACTTCTAGTTATATTCGAGTCACGACCTGATGCACTTGTTCAGGTTATAAAATACCTATTATCTTCTCAATTCTTATCCATCCTCTATATTCAATACAAATGTTTAAGACATCAGCAATAATGTTCAAGTAAGTTGAGAAGATTTATTTAGTATATTGAACATTGATTTTTACTATGATTATTGAAATGGATCAATAGATAGCGGCATTGGCAATTCGAAGTGGAAATGGTTTATTGCTCAAAGGAGGAAAGGAAGCCAAACGATCTAATGCAATCTTACACAAGGTTTGTCGATTTTATTTAGCTTTAAATATATTTTTAGTTCTTACAAAATATTTATCATTTTGTTAAGTCCTTATGAAATTTTCTCCTAATGGACACTGTAATTTAAAAACAAGGGGCGGAAACCATGGAAGCCATAAAACGTAGAATAAGTGAATGACCACATTTTGATGAGTATTTCGCAGAACCAAAAATATATTTAACCATTTTATTTAAAAATAAGCTGCTTGTTTTATCTTATTAATATAAATCATTTCATATTTATTTTCTTCTGTGTTGTAGATCATTACTTCAGCTCTTCCAGATACAGTTGGTGACAAACTTATTGGACTTGTGACTTCAAGAGAAGCAATTCCTGATCTGCTCAAGGTTGATACAAGTAAAATTCAGAACTATTTATTTGTTTGATGACATGGTTTTCAACTAATTAATTTAAACTCTGCAACAGCTTGATGATGTGATAGATCTTGTGGTCCCTAGAGGCAGCAATAAGCTTGTTTCTCAAATAAAGGATTCTACAAAGATTCCTGTTCTTGGTCATGCTGGTAAATATATAGTACATTTTAAGTTTCCTATCTGTGATCAAACTTAAAAACAATTTTCTATATCCCTAATTGGATAAACATCTTTATTAAGCACTTATATAGCATAAACATTTAACATATAAGTGCTTATGTATAAGCTATTTCTATAACAAAAGATATAATAAAGTCAATTTGTTTTCGTATAACCTATAAGCTGTTTTTATGTTATCCTGGAGAGGTTATGGAAATGAGCTGAAATAGTCTCACAAATGCTTATGTCGGTAGATAAACTCAAATCAATAAATCAAAACAAACCCTAAATTGTGATCTTTGTTATGCAGATGGAATTTGCCATATATATGTTGACAAAGCAGCTAATATTGATGTGGCCAGGCAGATTGTTAGGGATGCAAAGACTGATTATCCTGCAGCCTGCAATGCAATGGTGATTAAATACCTCATTGCTAAGTTTGAGTTTTCCTCATTTGCAATTAATGATGTATATGTATAAATTGAATCTATATATTGCTTATTATAATGTTGTATCATGTTGTTCCTAGGAAACCCTTCTTGTACACAAAGATCTGTCAGAAAATGGTGGACTAAATGAACTTGTTGCTGAACTCCAACGAGAAGGTTTGATCTTAATTGCAAATGAATTTATAAAGAGCAAAACATGTACTGAAATTGGATCCCCCAATATATATTTAGCTTATTTTTCTATTCCCTTTATATAGTTTGAAGAAATTTTGATGTATTAGTTTTATAATATTGATGTTATTTGCTATTCTTTGCGTATGTTAAGGCTGTTTTTTATACACGTTTTAAATTTTATCTTAGCCTCGTTGTGTTTAAAATCAATGCTTAATTGTCATTTTAGTCTTTTTATTTTATTTTATTTATTTATTTATTTATATGTCATAACCCTCTGATTTCAAAGGGAAGGGGTTTTGGTAATCTAGACTAGTCCTTTGAGTTTGGATTATGTGTGATTTTAATCTGCAACTAGTTTTTGAGTTAATCAAGTTCTTCTATTTTTTAAATTAAGTAAATTTCAGTCCTGCCCTCATGTTTTCATTTTCTATCAATTATTTGATAGTTTATGCTAGATTTGGCATAAAATAATTTTTTTTTAAAAGTTAGTGATTAGTGAATTTGATAAAATTTGAATGATTTTGTTAGATGTAAGAGTAGGATTTTAAGAGTTTTTTCTTTTGAATGAAGTTTCATATTTTGGTTGGTATATTTTGAGCAGCAAATAGATTTGATGATTCACTGTGTTTGTGAAGATTTTTAGTAGAAAACAAGAATGAGTTTCAAATAAAAGTAAAGTGGTAGAGCTTTAGAGGAACTAAATTGTAACAATAAAAGATTGAGTTATTAACAACATTGCTTCTGTATATAAATCTATTTGCAGGTGTTCAGCTATATGGTGGACCAAAATCCAGTCCCTTATTAAACATTACTGAAACAAAATCTTTCCATCTGGAGTATAGTTCACTGGCTTGTACAGTTGAAATTGTAGATGATGTATTTGCTGCAATTGACCACATACATCAACATGGAAGGCAAGCTTGTCTTTTCCTGCTAGACATGTGTTTTGATTTCACTATATCATTTTGACATCATTAATATCTTACAAGTCTTTGTATTTGTTTCCTGTTTCTGCAGTTCTCATACTGATTGCATTGTTACAGAAGACACTGACGTTGCTGAAACTTTCTTACGTCAAGTTGATAGGTATATGTGTAGAGTGCTTTGTTTGATCCTTTTCTACCAGTGCCAAGTTTTAAAAGATAGTGATAGTAATGAAATATGATTGTATATATGGTTAGTTTTAGTTCAAATGCATGAAGTAATTTGTATGAATCACTAACCTTCATTATGTTTCATTGGGACATAGTTTCTTTAACATAAGTAGCATTCATTCTTCAATGTGTTTATAATGCTCACATTTACTCTATGATTAAGTCATGTTATTGACTAGATGTTGCTGACACTTGAAAATGAATTTTTGTCTGATAGTGCTGCTGTATTCCACAATGCAAGTACAAGGTTTTGTGACGGGGCACGCTTTGGGCTTGGTGCTGAGGTACTGTACTTTCAAGAAGCCTGTTGTAATCTATGTAGAAATGCTTTAGATTAAATGCATGTCCATGTAGTTATATTCAATCACATCTTTTTTTTCTTCAAATTATTATAAGTGCCTACGTATCAGTATTGTGTCTGGTATTTGTGTCTGTGTTATTCATTCACAGACACAGTTATTCATAGGATGTAATAATATCAGCATGGTTATTCAAATTTCTTAACTGTTCTTGGTTTTGTTATTTGTTGATCAGGTTGGAATAAGCACAAGCAGAATTCATGCCAGAGGTCCTGTAGGAGTTGAGGGCTTGTTAACAAATAGATGGTATGGAATTCTGCAATGTCTCTGGTTTTTTATTTCTTAAATGAATATATTGGATATAATAAAACATCAACTGAACAAACTTTTGCAATTTATTTTATGAATTTGCTAAAACTGTGTTGTGTTTTATGTTATTTTTACTTTCTCACTCATGCACACATCTACAGAAATTATTTTTAAACTCTGATCTTTCAATACCATCCATATCTTCATTTCACTTATCTATATATCATTGTTGAATTAAGTTAGACTAAGCTTGTTTGGATTGAATTATCTGAGCTTATATGCTGATATAAATACTTGTGAGACTGTTTGAAAGAACTTATGAAAACAGCTTAGGACATTCCCATAAATTGTTATCAGCTTATTTTCATAAGCTCTCTAGGGTAGTTCAGGAAAACAGCTTATATTTTATATTAAAATAATTTGAGTTTATTTTATCTTTTTTAATAGAAATAGCTTATACATAAGAGTTTATGCTTATATGCACTTATTTAAGTTGTTTATTCAAATAGAGCCTAAATCATATACTATAATGCAGGGTATTGAGAGGGAACGGACAGGTGGTAGACGGCGATCGAAGCATCACTTATACACACAAAGAACTACCAGTAGAAGCATAATAGATATGCAATGAGGGATTTGTTGTTCACCTCATCAATCAAACCTGCAGCTATTTTCTGTTCTATTTTCATATACAGAAGTATGCTGGCACTGTGTAATCATAATTAACTGCCATTGCCCCCATTCCAGATTTATTTTTTCTTGCCTGGAGCATGTTCAGGGGAAACATAATTACTCTTTGAATGAATATTTCTTGGCTGTGGAATGCTTTGCTTTTTAATAAGTTACAGCTTGAGATTGTGAAACAGCAATGCAGTGTAGCAGTGGCAAATATAGAAACATATAGATACAGCACAGGCATCTGAAACAGTTACATCCTTGGGTAGTTGAATAGTTATTCATTTAAGGGTTCTTACCACAATGTTTAGACAGCATTTAACTAGTTTGTAGTTTGTACTACCATGTAAGTGTGGTAAGTTCTGCACAGGTAAGTAATCTACACATATTCTGCATACTACATAAAAAAAATCATAGAAATCAACTTAAATTTAAAAAATCATGAAACAAATCATAGAAACCAACTCGCAAACACACCCTTATAGTAGTGTGTAGAATATGTAATCTGGAAAGAATACAAGCTACTTAGAGTTGCTACTAATACACTTATCTATGTTGGTGGAGAACATGGTGTGGCCCATAAAACATTTCACAGGTAAAGGGGGAAAAATTAGATTAGTTATCAAACTTCTCTACGACTAATTTATTTGGTAGTGTGTAGAATATAAGTTACTAAATGATTTTCTTTGTTAAGTATTGTGCAGAATATATTTTTTATTCCTATAAACATATATATGTTGATTTTAGTTCCTATCAAACTTTAATGTATTTTATCTTAAAAATGCAAAAGTTTAGTGTTTTTAGTCTTTAATGAGGGATTCATGAGAAACTAAATGTATATTATTTTTATTAAATGCTGGAACTAAACTCATGAAATTTTATCTAGACTAAAAAAATAATTAACAGAAAAAGGAAAACTAGAGCTTACTTAGTCTTTAAAATTGCCGAATAATATTGAATGAACTAAAATTTCTAAAGCAACATTTTTTATGAAACATCCAGTACTTACTAAACAAAAGGTGTGATACCAATATATCATTAATTGCCTCTGTAGCTGATTTTGGGTGGTCCAGCTTGTAAAAGAGGCTTGCAGTTTGTGTTATCAAATAATAGTTAGAAGATGCTTTTTGTAATATGAATGTTTCTTCTTTTATTTTACAATTTCTTACCATCAAGACTATGAGTAAATTAGTAATAAGTATCCAATTCCCTCATGAATAGCAGTTGCTAATAATTTGATTTTCCCTTTTAGTTACTCATAATATAATTTGATATTTTTTTTCTCATAATGATCTAATTATCTCCTGACTTTCTAATTGATGGCTTGAACTTCTCAGCTCAGCTGAATATAGACCTGCAAAAGCTAACTGAATCACAATCATTATGGCCACTCGCCTAACATTTCATTTCAAACACTTTTTATTCTAGTTCTAGATTAGATTGAGATGAATGATGAATGCCATTAACATGATGTATGCAGTAAGTTCAAGCAATTGCAAATTTGTAATTATGAATTTTGAAAGTCAGCTAGATCTCAGTATGAATATTGAAGTAATATCTTCTTTTGATATTATCAGATGGAGCCATGTGACATCAATGTTACCAAGTGTAGAAAATTAAATCAATGCTAATAAAACAATTGTTGCCAATGACCATGTCATAAATCTAGTATGCTGGTCTAAATTCAAGCCAAATGCTACGATGGTGAAAAGATTTACACATTGGAAGCCTATTAAAAAAGATTTAATTTATATACATTGTGTGTAAAGTTTTTTTACATTATTCATAACCGTTAGATTATTAAAAACATTGAACTTTAATTAATACTACATATAAAATCACATATATGATTGAACGTAATTTGTTGATAGTGTGAAACTCACCATACCTATGTTGTAAATGTTTTCTACTTGTGTCTTAGTTATCTCTAGTTTATAACGTGCTTTTATAATTGACTGCAAGTTTATTGAACAATTGTTTTCTATCTGTTTTTCTTCCAATGATACAACAAATTCATGAAACTGCAAGTTTATGTTTTTCTCCCGAATTTGTTATTGAATGATTGAACGAGTCAAATATTGTAAATATTTTATGCTACATTCTTTAAAGTAAGCCTATATATCTATTATCTATTATATATATTTAAACAGTTTCGCTGCCACCTCACACTATTTCTTTCACATATGCGAACATTTGCCACCTCGGCTAAAAAGCTGATGTGTACGTTTTCATAATGAGTTTCCTTATTCACTTTCTAAAATCATCTATCTATCTATTATCTATTATCATAATTAAAACAGAACCTCAAAATTCTTCATCTATTCCACATCCTCCAATATTTGTCAACTCACCAAAATTCTGACGTGGCACATTCCAAATTCATCTTCTATTCCATTATGTTTTGTTTCTTCAATATATAATGCAAACCTTTTTAACTTGGCCAAATACAATTATTTCATATATTATATAATTTCAGCTTTAATTTATCACTCAATGACTCATCAATACACTTAAAAAGCTCTAATTACTCATCAAAACTTTCATTTCAATAACTGATACAAAAAAAAAACCACCCAATATCTTCAAATCATCACAATATGAAATATTTAGAAATAAATAACTTCTAACTATTTCATTATTCACTCGAAATTTTCTATGTCTTAAACATTCACAAACTTTTCTTGCCTATAATTTTTTTCAACCACTCTTGAAGTTTCTTGACCGTGTCAAATAATTATTTGAAAATTTCAAGGCACACATGAATGAATTGTTTCAATATTTTGAATTTAACAAACTATCACTCACGAATGAATTTTATAATATATCACAAAGCACATAATTTTATTTAGGTCATGCTTAGATCGACAGTGAGATTGACAAAATTACGATGAACATATAAAATTGAAAACGTGAAAAAGAACATAAATTTATAACTCTAATATAAATTATATAAAATGAAGAAATATTATAGCTAAATGTATAACTTTAACATTAAAGAAATACATAACGATTTAACAAATATATTATTAGAAGAACCACTTCAATGAAATCAAAAAGCTTGAATAAACCAATTCCACATTTAAATATATTTTGCATGAGTTGTATTAGTCAATAATGTTTTACTTTTTCTTTTACTAAAGCAAACCTAGCTTATATATAATTATTTAAAACTATATTTACCTTTAAGTACATAAACACTTGAGTATATTCTACTGTAAAACAAAATTAACATTACTTTTAAATTACATATTATTGTTATTTTATATTCAGTAATATATTAAATTCTACCGCGAAACGTGCGGGTTAGTATCTAGTTTATATTTAAAACAGACTCCGCTGCCACCTCACACTATTTCCTCCACAAATGTGAATGTTTGCCACCTCAGCTAAAAAGCTGATGTGTACGTCTTCATAGAGAGTTTCCTTATTCACTTTCTAAATACCTTTCCTCCTCTTCTAATCATCCTCCCCCCTCTCTCCGGACCATCCTGGATCTACCGTCGAAAGTCTTTTTGCATTTTGGGAGTAGAGCATGCAAAATCGAGTAATGAATCTTAGAAAAATTGCCTCCCGGATCTGCCCTCAAAAGTCTCTCTGCATTTTGGGAACAGATCATGTAAAATCTAGCAATGAATCTTACAAAAATTGGCTCGGGTCTCTAAACATCTATAAAAATGAAAATCCCGGGTAGAAGCACAGGCAAAATGAGAGAGGAAAAGTAGAAAAAGGAAGGAGGGAGGAGACTCGCCTCATCCTCGCAGTCATCCTTTCGCTCGCTTCTGCTTCTGCTCCTGGCAAAATAATTTTCGACTTCTGCTCCTCGCAAAATAATTTTCGACGTGGTTGCGCCGTAACTCTTCAAAATCGCCGATTCCTAACTCTTTTGAATAATCTCAATTGAAGGATGTGGTTAGGATCGATGATTGTTGATACAGAGAAGGTGAGCTCCGTGGTAGCTCTTTGAAAATTCATTTTGCACATTGTTCTATCCCTTTTCATAAGCCTTTTCATGTTTTAGCAGGGAAGCCAAACTTATAATAATCATCATTTCACTTGAAAAATAAAAGTTATCATTGTTTCTATTATGTGCATAGGAAAAGTGTTAACAAGGTATGCTACTTTGTGATCATATTCATTGTCTTTCATTTGTATTTCACATTTATTAGTTTTTAGGTTTGTGGAGTAACATGTATTTCATTTGGATCTTCCCAAGATTTTATACCTTTTGAAATTTTAGGGAAGACTAATCAAGATTGTTTGATGTTTTAACATCCTCATTGGAGAAGACATAAATTAATAAACTGTGAGTCTCAAATTATAAGTTTTAGTTGAAACTTTGTTCTTAAACAAAATTGAGATTTTTCAGCTCAATGCTAGGATCGATGATTGTTGATACTAAGAAGGTGAGAAGGATAATTATGAATCCATGATAGTTTTGCCTTTGATTTTACTAGGATTGGTTCATGTTTTATTATGGATGATGAATAAAGGAAAAGAAAAAAAAGAATCAAGTTCAGAAACTGGTTCTATTGTGAAAATGGACTATGAATTTCAAATGAGCACTAGACCTAAGAAGAGTGGTAATTGGTGTAGTTTTGCCTTTGAGTTTACTAGGATTGTTTTATGTTTTATCATGGATGATGAATAAAGGAAAAAAAGAAGAAGAAGAATCAAGTTTAGTAACTAGTTTTGTTGTGAAAATGGAATATCAATTTCAAATGAGCATTGGACCTAAGAATATTTGTTATTATGAATTGTTGAATGCAACAAACAACTTTTAATAGAAGCATAAGCTTGGACAAGGAGGTTTTGGTGGTGTTTAAAAAGGTTACTTGAAAATGACTAATTGATGCATTGTTTTTTTTTTTTTTTTTTGCTGATTTTACTTTTTCTTATCTAGGGGTGCAGGAGTGGTGGACTCAAGTTGGTTGCATTCTTGGCCAAACCAGGGCGTCGATGGAGCCGGTCCATCTACTGCTATCAGAACAGTAGGTCTCGGAAGAGTTCAAATGGTGATGAGACATCTTGCATCTGTTGGAGGAACCTATATTGGTGGATCGCGATATCGTGTTCAAAATTACCAGGTAGATAATTATTTCACTATATATATTTAGTCATGCATTATATACATACCCAACAAATATTTGTGACTTCCAATATATTTTGCTTTGAAATAAATCCCCTTTCATGCTATTCTTCGACTATACTTAGGATGCCTATATTTTAAAGGACTCATAGTTCTTCCTACACATGCACTCAATAGGTTTAATAATTGAAGGACGTGGTTGATAAGAGATGCATCTGTATTTTATCCTGAACGATGAGTTAGTTGTCACACTATCTATTACATATGTAGTCCCTTGAGTTATGTTAAAGGCACTAAGAATGTTCTATAGTTCTGGGGCTTTCTCTGTTTGTTAAATTTTACCAGAAGTTCTTTTGCTACACTAACAGTTGCAAATTGCAATTTTCTTTTATATATATATATATATATATATATATAACGAGGCCTAGCCTTGCATTGCAATGTGTTTATACGTGTTTTCATGAAAAGATAGCATAGATAAGTATAAATACTTTTGATCCTTATGATATAATTTGAATGATTCTCTCTAATTTAAAAATTAATCAAGTATTGAGTTACTATATCAAATTTTTGTTTCAGCTAAATCCTTTGCAACTTTATTTTTTTTTTATTAAAATACTTGGGGTTTAGTGATGTATAAAATATATCAAAACCTTGAAAGTAAAAAGTTGATGGCACAAATGAATGAATTTCTCTCTATAAAAAAAGTTTATATAATGATGTTATTCTTTGATGTAAAAAAATGTTTTTCTCTTTATTTTTATATCTTATCACATCTTTTAAAAGTATACAGATCTTTGACTATATACAAGAATCATTTTGGATATCCTCTTTGACAGTCATTTTTCAAAGACTTATTTTTTAAGTCAATAACTAACAATTGAAATCATACTCAGGGTGCAATGGCTATATGTCGATATGCTGGATATCTCGACCTATTTTTAACATTCACATGCAACCCAAAATGGCCAGAAATACAATTTTTCCTTGAAATTGTTGAAGGACAAAAAAGTAACAACAGACCCGACATCATTAGTCGTGTTTTCTCTATTAAGTTGTGGGAGCTAATCAATGATATTAAACGTCAACAAATATTTGATAAAGTCACAACAGGTAATATGTTTTATCACAATTTTATTTCATTTTAGTGTTTGATTACTTTTTTCTTTTCTCTTAACTATTTTGTGGCTCAATTGGAAAAATTATTGTGCATAAATAGAGATAAACCCATATAGATGAGGACACAAGATGAGATATACATGCAGCAATGAAAAATGCAAGACAAAATAAGAGATTTTTCTGTAATAATGAAACTGGTAAAAATTGATACAGAAAATGAAAGCAAAAATTAGAAATTAAGTATGCTTTTTCTATATTCCTTTCATTGAATTCGTGTCACAGAAATGTAAATATAAGTATAAAAATGACTTGAATCAATTTTGCAGACAATATGCATAAGTTTCAGTATAACCACATGTAATTTGAAGTTTTAAAGTTGTTGGTAACAAATCTCCGAAAGATAGTCCAATAGTTTAGCCAGAGATGTTGAAGGAGTTATATGCAGGAAGTGTAAAAAATAGTTGGTAACATTTTTATTTGGTACCCAGGAGGTACATGAAGAATACTAGGTAGAGAAATTTCAAATACACATTATTTTCTTGAGATATTTACCAACAAATAATTTCTAATAAAATGTATATTATGATTTATGAAACACAGAATCATGAGACTTTGTTTGTTTATTATATATAAAAAAAAAAAAAACAATGCAGATCTTCTTTTGGTAACTCTTCCTATCTATACATCTCCATTTCTTTTGTCAAATTTTCGTCATTTGGTTTTACTGAAAAAAAGCACAAACAAAACGAAATACGTCTTATTAAATTAGACACCGAGAAGTCTAAGATGGTGAGGCGTATCGTTGATCTCACCATTGTTATACTAGGATGAAAGTAAAACCCTTTGCTATATAACCGGTGTGGGACTCATGCTGCGCGGATTTTTCGGGTTACATGTAACCGTCCCAAACTAAAAACTCTCTAAACTATTTTTCCATCTATTAAGTTAGTCTCTCTGGTAATTGTATCTATTAAGTGATCTTTAGTCACGATCTCTCCAACACAAGTCTTAATATGGAGTCTTTTAAAGTCTATAAAATATAATTATTTATTAAATTAATATTGTATAATATTTCTTTTACAATTGATAATAAAATCAATTGATTTAATATTTTTGCTCAAAATCTATGAATATTAAAATAAAAAAATCCCATAATGTTTTTATTTATTTCATTCTTTTTAATTATGTGTTTCCTTTTTTTAACAGTTGTGTACACCGTAGAATTTCAAAAAAGAGGTTTGCCCCATGCCAACACACTAGTGTTCTTACATTCCGAAGATAAAATACAAACACCGTCTAAGATTGATGACACCATATCGGCAGAAATTTCAAATAAAGATATTGACCCTCTTACTTTTAGTGCAGTTGAGCGATTTATGATACATGGACCATGTGGTATTTTAAATAAAAAATCCCCATGTATGGTTAATGGAAAATGTGGGAAGCACTATCCAAAGAGATTTCATGATAAAACATCAATAGATGAAGATGGGTTCCCTATATATATGCGACGAAATGGTGGTCGATATATCTTGAAGAATGACAGCCAACTTGATAGTCGTTATGTGGTCCCATACAATAGAAATCTTTTGATAAAATATGATGCCCATATTAATGTTGAGCTTTGCAATTGTTCTAGATCAATTAAATATCTTTTCAAATATATCAACAAAGGTCCTGATCGAGTTAGAGCAATCATCTCTAATGTAGAAAACTTTGATAACAGTTCAACAAGTTCAATGCACTTTCGTGATGAAATTAAAGAGTATCTTGACTGTAGATATATTTCTCCCTCAGAGGCTTCGTGGAGAATTTTCCAGTTTAATATGTTTTTTAGAGAACCAGCAGTCGAACACCTTTCCTTTCACCTCAATGGGCAGCAAACAATATATTTTCCAGAATCTAAGCGTATTTCTACCATTTTAAATAGAGAAGGAATTGAAGCCACGATGTTCACAGAGTGGATGAAAATGAACTCTGTAGACATGGAAGCTCGACAACTAACATATGCAGAATTTCCTACTAAATATGTTTGGAACAAGACTAGCAAAAAGTGGACCAGACGGAAAAATGGAAGGTGTGTTGGAAGAATATATTATGTTCCTCCCACAACTGGAGAAAAATTTTATTTACGAATGCTCTTAAACAAAGTACGAGGCAGTCGATCATTCGAAGATATTAAAACTGTTAATGGGTTTGTACATCTAACTTATAAGGACGCATGTTATGCACTTGGTTTACTAGAGGATGATAAAGAATTTGATGATTGTATTAGAGAAGCAGCGACATGGGGTACTAGAATTCAACTACGTTAGCTGTTCTCAACAATTTTACTTAATTGTAGTGTTATTAATCCAGGTTTGCTTTGGGAATCTAATTGGAAGTTGCTTTCTGAAGATATTTTATACAGGCAACGCCGACTACTAAACTTCCCTGACCTCCATTTGTCAGATGACCAATTAAAAAACTATGTGCTTTTAGAGATGCAAAAATATCTTAGAAAGGTCGGGAATTCTTTGGAAGATTACAAAGGAATAGCCATTCCTAATAGAAATGTAATTGAGGAAGCAAACAATCGTCTTATTACGGAGGAGCTAAATTATGATATGTTAAAAATGCATGAAGAATACTCTCAGTTGCTACACGATCTTAATTCATATCAAAAGGAAATTCATGATTTTGTGCTTCAATCAATTACCTTGAACTTTGGAAAGTTATTCTTTGTGTATGGTTCTGGTGGAACTGAAAAAACTTACCTTTGGCAAACACTACTTGCAAAATTAAGATCGGAAAGGTAAGATTGCTCTAGCTGTTGCAACTTCTGGCATTGCTGCTCTATTACTACCAGGTGGTCGAACTGCACATTCTAGATTTCAATTACCTTTGAATCCAAATGAGGCTTCAACATGTTCAATCAATAAAGGCACACATCTTACTGAATTAATTATGCAAACATCTTTAATTATTTAGGATGAGGCACCCATGGCCAACAAATATTTCTTTGAGGCAGTAGATCGATCACTTCGTGATATTATGAAAGGAATCAAAGAAGACTACGGTTTGAAACCATTTGGTGGAATAACTATTGTATTGGGTGGTGACTTTCGTCAGATTTTACTTGTAGTTCGAAAAAATTCATAACTTTGGAAATCATGTGAGGTTCATTTGCTACGTCAAAATATGCATCTACAATCAAATGAGTTGGACTCAATCTCAAAAGATGCAATGCAAAACTTCGCAGATTGGATACTTGATGTAGGTGATGGAAAACAATGCTTGGATATCGGAGAATCATGGATGTCAATAAAACAAAATTTGATGCTCCCAAAATCACATGATGGTGTTCAATCTATAGTTGACTCTATTTATCCAAATTTAAATAGCCACATTGGGGACACAGGTTACCTTGTGTCGCGGGCTATCTTGACACCTACAAATGAAATAGTTGACGATATAAATCACCGCATTTTGAATAATTTCACAGGCGAAGAAATGATCTATTAATCATCAGACTCAATTTGTAAGGCAAATTTCAATGTTCAAGATCAAGATCTTCTTTACCCTATTGAGTTTTTGAATACACTCAAATTTCCAGGTTTGCCATCGCACATTTTAAGGCTTAAAAAAGGATCGGTAGTTATGTTAATGAGAAATTTGAAGGAGCTGGGCTATGTAATGGTATAAGAATGAAAATTACACAACTTGGAAAATGGTTTATGGAAGGAGAAGTGTTGAGTGGATCTATCATTGGAGATAAAGTTCTGATTCCAAGAATATCTTTGTCGCCTTTAGAATCCAATTGGCCTTTTATTCTTAATCGAAGACAGTATCCTATATCATTATGTTTTGTCATGACAATAAATAAAAGTCAAGGACAATCGTTGCAGCATTCTTGGATTATATTTTCCTAAACAGGTATTTACTCACGGACAATTGTACGTCATCATCTCGAGAGTAACCAATCGAAATGGATTACATATTCTTAATAACGATGATGACCAACCCAGTGAAAACAAGGTCTTAAATATTGTCTACACAGAGATTCTTTAGTTGTTTGTTTACATGATTGTGCAGGTAACACAACAACATTTGTATACAATCTTTGTTACCGACTATTTACTAAACATTTATTTATTTTACAAATATTTTAACAACCAATCATTTTTTTATTATCTTTATTTTAATCTTTACATGTCATTTGGTTGTTGGCAGCTACACTTGAATTTCAATTGTACTCAACTCTCTGTCTATATATCCTTCAATTTCATTTTAGCAACTGATAATTTTCTTTCTTTAATTTATCAGAATTCTATGACAAGATGGGAATGTTATGTAGACTGGAGGAACAAGTGTCCTTAAACGTCGCCATGGAGGCGTGCTTGCAGCCTCCTTTGTTCATGGTTAGTTTCAAATTTCTCTTTAAACTCAAAGATGAAAAAATAGCACAATTGTCTGCAAAGAACTAAGTTTCGTTGTTAGAGAAGCGTTTAATCAATTACCAACGATTTTGCAATCCCTCTTATTCCAAAACTATCTCTCTGCATTCCGTCTCCTCCCACACTACCTTTCTCTTCTCCGATATTTCTTCTTTTTCATTTCATGTGCCAATGGAATACTTATGCTTTTTATTTAGTATTCTATAGTGTATATAAAACCATGAAATTATTTTCTTTGGGGAACAAATTTAATCAATGCATTTTTAATCAAGGTATTTTTAATCAATGTTAATTTGATACTAATTGAACACTTTTTGAGGATCAGTTTGCCTCATTATTTTTGTTGATTCTCTCTAATTCTAGAATGCAGACTCAGAGTGTTGTTTCAACAGTCCATTTAATCCTTCGAAGCGTAGAAGCAACACTGCTGAAACAGAAAAGGAATATGGCTGTAACAGAATTTAAACAGGCAATGATCGCTCATAAGAGGCGCTCTAAAGATCACCAGGTACAGAAAGGTCAGATTAAAGTTAATAAATATAGCTTTGTGTTATTTTACTGATGAACAAAAACATGTCATGTTTAACAAGTTTTTTTTTTTTTTTATGTATATCAGGTTCTATTTTTAACTCAAAGATGAAAAAAAATACACATTTTTACTCATGTTTTTCACCGGGTTAATTAAAGCTAAAGTTATTCGTATAGAAAATCTCAACACACTCCTTATCCCTATTAGCGAACATCTACAGGGTGATTTGAGTGGTCCAACAGAGGATGCCTTATTTTATCTTTAATACATTTTCATATTATTTTAAGTTTTTATATTTGTCCAACACATATTCTTACAAAACAATATTGTAACATAAATTATCTAATGCGATGAATCATTTCAGTATACTTGAATTTTAATCTTGGTTATAATAACTTCTTATACAAATATTTCTAATTGCGTATTGAAGCAAAACAAAACAACAATAACATCATAAACTGACAGAAAGTGAAGGTTGTGGATGTTTGATCCTGTGTTTTTGTTTATTGAATTCAATTGAGAAGATATCTTCAACCCCATTAGAGAGGTACAAAAAACTTGCCCTACCTGAGTGTTTACCAAAAATCTACAGATACCCAATTGTCTGCAAAGAACTAAGTTCGTTCTTAGAGAAGCTTTCAATCAATTACCAACGATTTTGCAATGCCTCTTATTCCAAGACTCTCTCTCTGTCTTCCGTCTCCTCCCACAGTACCTTTCTGTTCTCCAATATTTCTTCTTATTTATTTCTTTCGTTAATCAAATTAAGATATCATTTGTTATGTATGTATTTTGTTCTCTTCATTTGTATATTTTGTGTAAATTCTTTTATTTTTGTTCATAATTATGTGACCATTGGATTACAAATGAAACTTCTAAAATTTACATAATTTTTATGTGCCAATGGAATACTTATGCTTTTTATTTGGTATGCGGTAGTGTATATAAAACAATGAAATGTGTTTTATGTGTTTTCTTTGGGGAACAAATTTATATGACTATTTTTAATCAATGTTAATTTGATACTAATTGAACACTTTTTGAGGATCAGTTTGCCTCTTTATTTTTGTTCATCCTCTCTAATTCTATAATGCAGACTCAGAGTGTTGTTTCAACAGTCCATTTACTCCTTCAAAGCGTACAAGCAACACTGTCGAAACAGAAAAGAAATATATGGCTGTAACATAATTTAAACAGGCAATGATCAGCGCTCTAAAGCTCCCTAGGTACAGAAAGGTCATATTAAAGTTAACAAATATAGCTTTGTATACATGTTTAACAAGTTTTTTTTTTTTGATGTATATGAGGTTCATGCCAACTGCCACAATATATTCTTGTACACATTTTCAGTTTTCTAGATATGCAATCATTGGTCTTAGCGGGGATAGTCTGCTGGTAATATAGGCTTTCTTTCCACCAATAAATTTTTGTATCACTTTCTTTTTTTAAATTTTTGTATCAATTTTTTACAAATAAATTTACAACAATTCACACTTATTTTTTCAGGATATAACTTACAATAAAAGTTATTCCTCTCATCACTTTCGTCATCAGCTCAGACTCACTACTACATATCTATTAAGGGCCTTCACAGTTACTCACAAGGTAACAATCTCTTCTTACCATTTAATGCATTCTTTCGTGAATATCTATTATCAGACTTGGTGACACTCCATGGTAGTCACAAACTTCTTTAAATGGTCCCTAAAATTGTCTTTTATATATATATATATATAAATTTATTGAAACATTTATGTTTTGTATTGATGCATAACCACATTTTTTAATCAAATTAATATTATGTAAATTGGAGCTAATATAAGGTGAAAACAAATTGACCACTCTCATTAGTCGCCTTTGTTCACTTATTTTAGACATAATCGAACCAAAATGTAAAATTTTGTATGTCTTTTGTTCCTTGTATGTTCTTTGCTTATGCCTTTTGTTTTCTTATTTATGTTCTTTACTTCATTAACTATATATTAAATTCATTTGTAGCTAAATTATTGACTCATATTAATTAATATTATCAAGCCTAAATAAATTAAATTATTATTAATAATTAAATAAAAATATAACTTTAAGACTAAATACGTTATATTTATAGTGTCTGATCGTGTTTAATATTTTATATTTTATAATTAACTAAATAAGATGCATATTATTTTGTCAATTGTTTTTATAAACTTTAATGATCAATATTTGTGGTAATTGTGATTTTTTTTAGTTTGAATCGGATATATTACAAACATTCAAACTATTATTAATATTAATAGAGTAATCATAATCATTAATATTTAATTATTTAATTAATTTACTAAAAATTTACGACTTCTTTTGTTGGATATATTACTACAACAAAATGTGTGATATATATTAAGTTTTGGTGTCACTTTTATCTTCTAATTCCCTTTTTCATCTCTAATCAAATTGAGCTCCAGTTTCTTTAACAAAAAGTTTCAAAATTGAAATTTTTAGTTTCAAAACTGAAATCCAAAATTTATAACAATTCGGTTACAAAATATTAATTGTTAATCAATTATAACGATACATCAAATACAATCAATTGCAAATGC
>JBBPBP010000003.1:9805954-9816689 GCA_037974735.1 Cicer chorassanicum
TTTAACCGATTAATTGTTTGATGAATCGTAAAAAAAAAAATATAATTAAGTGTAACGGTCCAGATTTTAATCCAAAATATTACTTAAAAATACTTAGTTTTTAAAAAAATTACGATAATTTTTTTTTTTTGAAGTGAAAATGCCAAACTTACAAAATGTTTATTCATACGCTAAAATAAAATAAAATCTTTCAATTCAAAGTTATAATAATATTATAATTAAAAATGAAGAAATTCCACTTATTCCTAACGAAAGGAAATCCTCTTCCGTAATTTTAGTATTTTCAAAATTTGGTTATGAAAGATTAAAATGAACTTAAAAATATTGTGGCAAATTTATGACTACAAAATAGTCTTAAAATCCATTTTTTTTGTCCCACGTTCGCCGTGCATCAACATAAATCACAACAACTAATCATGAATCTACTTGAAGTCATTAGCATCTAAAATTTTGATGTAATTGCCAATTTTTTCCATCATCCACATCAAGCCAAAATAAACATATGAAAAAGTGACACAAAACAAATAAATGTAAAAACTCTCAATTTAACAGAAAATAAAACACAAACAGTAAAATTGTGTAACAAAAACATATGCAGGCTTCTAAAATCTATATGATCATGATATAAACTTGTCACTATGACAACTTCTATACAGAAAAATTACCCATACCAACGTAGAAAAATAACCTGTCATAATGGCAACTTATACGAAGATGCATATGTCATGATACATATAATAGAAAAATTAAAACTTTAATACATATAATAGAAAATTTCATACTTTAGTTCATGTTCATCATAAAAATCAAAACTTTAATACATATAACACAAATATTTGAATTTTATTTCATAAAAAATCGTATATTACATTTATGGACTGAGGAAAAATTTAAAGAGAGATAGATGAGTATGAAAGAGTGGACCTGAGAGAGGAATAGAAAGGAGACAACATCAATTTTTTGTTAACTCTAATCATAAAAAAAACAATGATTTAAATTAAGGGAATTACATTAGTGTGTGGAATAATCTAATGTATCTAGTCACACATGAGGGGTAAGGGAGACAGAGAGGGAGTGAGATAAGAATTAAAAGGGGAGAATTTCTTTCGAATTTATTTGGTCAATGCATTCAAGAATGATTTTTCTATCGACACAAAAAAAAAAAATCAAAATCTTCTTCCTTCTCAAGAAAGTTGGCGCCTTTTTTTTTCTCTAAGGTGGATGACACAAAAATATCTTATGTAAGAGTACTCATGCATATGAGTTGGGTCACACTAAATCTACAATCTTCTAGCCCAATCTCTTCTTTGCACCAAGATAAAAAAACAACCGAAATAATTTCTATAAATTTCAAATAAAATAAACTAAGCAAGAAAAATAATTATCACAGTTAGAAACACACAATAATAATAATAAACACAAACAAATAATTATCCCTAAAAGTTGAGACACTTTATTTCAACGCCAAATACTTTAAATTTGTTTTTTGTTACGTGTGACTACTATTTTTTTCTCACGTGTGCTGATTTCGATTTCTAATTTTATATCGTGCGGCTGCCTTATGTTTTAGACTTGTGAGATTTTCCTTTCACATCATCTCTTTCAGAACTAGTTTGTTTAGATCCTTAGCCTTTTGAATTGTTGTTACTTTAATCTCCACTTGCTGTTTTTGGAAAGGCTTTGGAGGATTTGCTTGATGTGGTTAGACGTAGTGTAACTCTTTAGGAGGTCGTTCAATTAGGAAACTAAAGTTTAGAATCTAGAAAAAAAAATTGTTTCAATGTCTTCATCTTCTTCTATCTGAAAGATTTCATACTTCCTAACTAGTAAATTTGCTTTAGCTTCTTGTACCTGCGTATTTCCTTCGTAGTTGAGAACCAGAACATATAAGATACTTTTTGTTATTTCTTTGTTGATGCCTTTTTTGAACTCTTTGAAGGTGATAAAATTCATCATGAAAGTTCTGGCTTTATTATACATCTTGTATTTTTTTTTTTTTATCAATGTTGAGATCCTTTCTAGATATTTCAACACCAGCAGCGTCTTTAAGAGCCTCATAACCATCTTCGATTATGTCCCAAAGTATAGGATCATGAGAGATGTAGAAACTTCTGAGTCTGTCTTTCCAATACTCAAATCTCTCTCTGCTAAACATAGAAGACATGTTAATGTTTCCACTTGTAACATCGTCACTAGAGTTAGTTATAATAACACATACCTTTACTCAAACACGGTTAAGGGCCCATGTTTGAGATTGGGCTCTAATTCTAATTGTATAACGAGAAACCCAAGAAATGGGGGGTTTGAATTGTGTTTTATTTAAAAACAATTTTAACAAGGCTAAAATAAAGTGATGAACACAAAGCAAATAAACAAAAAGAGTTAACGAAACAACCAATTTATCCTTCTTCACCACCAACACAGTAGATACGTCCAATCACTTCAACCTAAATGATTTAATCCACTTATTCACCAACTGAATTACACTTTCACATAACACCTACTAGTCAAATTGGTTGTGTTTTAAGTCTTCTCAATCTTCTAGCTTAGTACAATCAAGTTGTTAAAGGATGCATCCAATACTCGGCTAGATTACAAAAGAAAAGTTAAGGGTTTTGGAATAACACTCACAACATGGTGTTTACAATGTTGTATTCTCATAAAAATATTTCTAAACACTTAGACAAGATAAAAGGTAAATATCAAGAATGCAGACATGGTTGTATAGTGATTATTATGGTATGTTGTTGCTTGCACTTTTCAATGAGAGTTGCACGTTCTTGCATTGATATTTTTAGGGTTTCTGGTCGTTGTTCTGATTACAAGAAATCAACATGTATCATGAAGTTCCGTATCAAATCTTTTGAGATTGATTTGCCATTAAACCTTGCAAAAAATATCCTTGAAATTGATTATGCAAATATTGATATGGAGATAGAAGGAGTAGAGGATATTGTGATCATATATTGTTGCATAGACCTTTAGGGTGTTATTTAGAGGATGCACAAAAGCTTTTTATTCTTCAGAGTGTTGACTATTACCAGAGTGTTGACTTATTAGAGGGTTGACTATTATTAGAGTCAGACGATCAAATACTTGACATAATTTATCAGAGGTAGAATAGTCATATGCTTGTTGTAGTTGTCAGAGTCAGACTAATTAGAGCAATGCTTGTAACAATAGAATCGCCCGAGGTGCGTTTTAGAGCGCATTCACCAGACATATGGTCAAATCAAAAACGAAGTATTGGTATTCGTTTAACTTAGATCAATCATTAGAGGATGCCACGTGAACTTATAAGGAATAACCTGTTCTGAAGATTTCCCACTAAAATACAACATTAGTGTTTTAAATTGATCCTACAAAATAATGTTGTTTTCATAAAAAAAACGTAAGGGTCATAATTCTTCAAACCAACTTGGTTCTAACATATTTGGTTTCTACTCTTAACAATGACGACGACAAACAATCTCATGTTCATGCCACTATCAATCATTTCATTCAAGGTGGTGTTCCTTCTTTTCTCTTACATACTTACCCCTAGTTGGTTGCCTTGTGTGCCAAGACTACTATTCTTAATTTTCATACTGAGGATCGTTTGATATAGAGAATAAAAATTTCAGAAGTATTAAATTTTAAGGAGATTGTTGCATAACAAGATGCCTATATTAAGACTATTATTCTTAAATGTTAAATGTTAAGACTACTATTCTTAACACTCATCCTTCTATATCTCTCAGTTATTGGAGATTGTTGCATAACAAGATGCTTACTTTCCTACTAATGTCTCTTGAGATTGTCAAATTGCTTCAAGATGTGAGCTCTATAAATGTTAAATGGAAACTAGCACTCATCTATTTTTATCTTGCTCTTTTGCTACTAGGCTCTAGTTTTGGTTAACCTCGATTTTTCACTCTCAAATTGAGATTAGTTTGGTTCAAAATATTGTTGTCACATGTGACAATGGTTTGGCTCATCAATGCAAAGATGTTATTTTGGACAACATCATCTTTACTATTGATACTATTTGGTATTGCATAAATCAAGCATGATTTAAAGGAAACTGTCTTGTTTTTCATATTGTCATCAACAAAATTATTGTCAATGTATCTTTATCTAACAATCACACTTCTGACTCTATTCAGAAATTTCAAATTCTCACTTACTTTCAAGTTAGAGCTCATTCTCCTAAAACATTTACCGTCAAGAAAGTGATATGGAGCTCCCCAAAGGGTCTTGGATTAAATTTAATATTGCTTGAGATGTATCTAGATGTCATGGTCCCTGCTACTTGTGGAGATATATTTAGGGAAAACTTTTCTATTTACTTGGGTTGTTGTGTTGTGAATTTGGAGATTAGAATTGCACTGTATGTTGTGTTTACGGGGGTTATGGTTGCTATTGACACAATTTAAAAGAAAGTGGCGATTTCTATGGATTGAATTTGATTTGCAATTGATAAATCTGACTTTTGGGAATACTAGCCTTATTCGTTGATTTATTAGAAATAAATGGCTTAATTGTCTTGAGATGGTTAAAACAATGAGGTTTAATATATCTCATATTTTTAGAGAATGAAATCAATGTGCGAACAAAGTTGCTAATTTGGGATTTCATATTTGTTAACCTACATTGGTGAGATTGTTTTCCTTTTAATATTTCTGATGTTTTCACTAGAAACAAGATTGGTCTTCCTGAATATAGATTTTGTTGATGTGTGTAGGTGTTTATTGCACACTTTTTTTTTCCTTTACCATGGTTTTATCTCTATGAGTTTTCCAGTTAAGGTTTTTAACGAGACAATAGTTTGTATCCCTAATGATTGTTTTATTGGGATTTGGTATAGTTCCCAAACATCTTGTATTTTCTTTTTCTTTTCACTTTTAATAATATATTAGAGTGCTGCAAATGATATGTGATTAATTTTGGGTGTCAACATAGTTAGATGTCAGGTTAATCATGTGATTCCTTTGCTTTTTGTTTTTGCTTAAACAATTAATTAAACTTGTATTCTTTTTTATCTTTCCTTATTTCTTTTGTAAAAATAGAGAAAATCTAGTAAATAATTTATATAAAAGTTTATAATTACTCTACAAATAACCCAAAACAATTCCCAAAAAGTGTTTAAAAGTGGAGTTTATCAAATTTCCCCACTTAATATTTGCTTATCTGCAATCAAAGTCTTTGCTTAAAGATAAAATGAAATGATAAAGAATACAACCAAGTGAGTCACCAAGATCAAAGTATAACTAAGACAAACACAATTTTTTATTTCAAGGAAGTATCAAATTAAAAGGGTGTCTAATTAGAGACTCATGTTTCAAGCAATCAACCCTTTCATAGATGGGGATCGTACAACGAAGCTCTTTCAAGTGTTTATAGGTAAATGACATATAACACTCAAATTTTCTAAGAAAATACATTACCACATACTTATAAATTGACCAAAACATCACAATTAAATTCACAAACATATAGGAAAAGTTGTTGTCTTTATAAGTTGCAATGAGGCCAAGGTAGAGTTTAGGATAAACAAAAGAAGGTCATGCAAAACGGTTAGAACAAATCAATCATATCATGTAAACTTTTCTTTTAATAAAAAATGGAGAAATAAATTTACCAATTGAGAGGGATACTCCACCATTTACACTTCTTTTTTATAGAGGATTTTTTTTTTAATTCACCACCATTTACTCCAATTAATTCAAAGGTTACTAAAAGTTAACAAGAAATAGTTGGCATCAAGAAAATAAAATTTAAGCTCAAAGGGCAACTAGTATAAAATATAGTAACAAAGTGATGGGACCGAAAAGAATGTATAAAATTCCTCAACCAATTTTTAAGTTGCAAGCAAGTAAAATTCGTTTACGTCTCAAAATAATTTCTAAAATGTATAACTTGAGAAATATGACACAAACAAAGAGAAGGGTATAGATGGATAATTTTAGCATAAGCCTTATAACAAGCTCAAAACTCACATTTAATAGTGAATATTTGAGAAAGGTATCATACACAAAACTGAAGGTGCAAACACGAGAAGGGGGGTTGAATTGTGTTTGTCAAAGTTGATAACTTTTTGCTAATTTAATGAAGGTTGGTTGGTTAACCAACCTCAAATGAGAGGATGATAAGGTTACAAACTACTTAAACCGGAGAGATGTGCAAGAGGCACTTCATGCAAAGCTTGTCGGAGTTCGCAAGTGGGATGTTTGTAGCAAGTAAGTCATTCTCGAGGTTTTAAATTACACTTGCAGTCGTAATTCTTAGTATTGCGTAGAATCATGATTAAATGTGGTTGATATGGCCTAATTCACGGTTTTAAGTTGCAGTTGTGGTTGAAATCTTTAATATGACATAGAATTGTGATTGAATGTGGTTGATAAGGCCTTATTTGAGGTTGTAGAGACATCGAAACCTTGATATCATAGCCTAGATTGCGGTCGCGGATATGTTTTTAAAACATTGGTCTATCTCACTAAGTTGAAAAACTTGTACTTCTATTAAGTTAATAATGGTTTTTAACCAATCCATGTAATCATTGGTTTTTGTTTTGTTGGTAACAGCATTTTGGACTATGATGTGCTTAACTTGGAAGTGCCAACACTTCCTATTGTTGGATCATTGATAAAATCTGGAGTTAGAGTTCTAATTTACAGGTATCTAGAGTTCTCCTTCTCATTTTGATTTATTTATGGCTTGAACTTGAGGCTTCATATACACATGTTTTTAGTGCTAAATTAACATAATCATCTGCATTATTATTTCTTTAGTGGAGATCAAGATTCAGTAATTCCACTAACTGGAAGCAAAACCTTAGTTCAAAAGTTGGCTAGACAATTAGGACTTAATACGACAGTCTCTTACAGAGTATAGTTTGAAAGCCAACAGGTAAATGTTAGTATATATATTATATTATTATTTATGTTAGTATTTTTTTTCTTTCACCATATTAAATTTACATTATTTAATTATCTTACTTGTTTGAATTGTTAAGTAACCATTACAAAAATGTTGGCTCCTTTTTATAAGACCAGAAAGCTTTCAATAGACTAACTAGGAATCACTGACTAGTCTTTCCCCAAAGTAGGAAGATCCCTTCATCTTGGCTTTAGTCTTTGTCAACAGAACTGCATATTTTATTCTTTGTTCTTGAACTTTATTATGTTTGTATTCACAACAACAGTATAAAGAAAGGATTTTTTTTAGTAATTGGATTTCAAGATAATATGGAAGTAATGAAGTGAATGTTACTATGGTGAGAATTGTTTTTGCTATCTTTGGATTTTGGACTATTTTTGCTTGTATTGGATTTTAGATTTTTTAGTTAAGGATTGTTTTATTTTAAATTTTGTGATGTTGTTTTGCTAGGAAAGTGAAGTAGTTTGCGGTGGACACTTACTGGATCTGTTGTTTTGCGTTTCTGTTTTGTTTCTGTTTCCGAGTTCTGTTTCATCATTTATTTTTGTTTTTATTTTATTATGCACCAAGGTAACAATGAAGATGATGATAAATTATTTCAAGTTGAGGATGAAGGCGATGAATTTGAAGAGGATGAGATAGATGACAAATTTGAAGAGGACGATGTAGATGATAAATATGAAGACACAATTGAATGATTTAGATGATGATTTTAGATTATGGTTTTTTGGATGATGTTTTTTTACCAGGCATGTACTTGATTGAAGCATCACAACTTCAACGAAGTATATATTTTGCTAGACTCAGTACTTTAAGTATTAAACTTTATTACATTATGTTACACAATTTGTTTACTACCATTTATTTGAATACAACTTTGTTAATAATTTGTGTTAAATTTGCATTATGTTTTCCTTAGTTCAATTTGTGTATGTAATTAAATTTATTATATACACAATAATTTATTATTATAAAATAATGACAATATAATTTATGATTTGAATTAAAATAATAGAAAAATTAAAATTTATTTTACATATATGAATACAGTTTAAAATTGTTGCCTATAAGCTCTAGCAACATTTTATCAATGTTCTCATTGTATTGCTTTAAGGCAACATTTATCAATTATTGTCAGATATGGCAACAATTAAAAAATGTTGCCTTAGAAGCGTTGGAAAAATGTTCCTTATTCCCATAGTTTAGGCAACATTTATAAATAGTGTGCCCAAAAGTGCTAGAAAAATGCTGCCAAAGATAATAGGCAACGCTCACATATGAGACGCGCGAAAAATGTTGCCTATTCTCTTTGGCAACATTTTTCTATGTTTTGGCAACATTTTTCAAATGTTGTTAAAAAGCAAAAATGTTGTAGTGGTTTTTATGAATTACTTAGATAAGAAGCAATCAAATTCAGAGGTAGCAAGTAGTGAAAACTTAAATAATTCAAACATAGATTTATCCTAGTTCACCATTAACTTGGCTACATCCAGTCCGCTCATTTAGAAGACTTTAATCCACTAATTCAAATACCTTGAATTACAAAGCACCTGACCCTCCAAGCCATTCTTCCCAAACAGCCTGACAACCCCAGACTTTTGAGGAACTAACCACTTTGACCCTACAAGTTAAGTCTTCTCCTAACAACCTGACAACCCCAGATTGAAGAAGAAGCTAAACCATTATTGGGTTGGATATAAAAGAATGGAACTTTAACTGTTTGCTTTTAACAAAGCTGATAATAATAATAACTCCCACATTCTTAGAAAAGAACACTCAGAAAATATTTCTAACCTGAACAAGCGTTTCTCTCTTTGAACTCTAAGATGAATTTGGAATTTTGAGCTTGAGTTCTTTTGCTCTTTTGTGCTTTCCGATGATTTTCTTCTTTAGCCTTGAGTAAATATTTATAATTAAAATTTGGACTTCAATTTAGTCCTTGTTCTATATATCATTGTTGAATTATGTTAGAGTAAGTCCGTTTGTATTGATTTATTTAAGCTTATATACTGATATAAATACTTGTGAGACTGTTTGAAAGAGCTTATGAGAATAACTTATACATTCCATATGTTGTTATCAGCTTATTTTCATAAGTTCTCTATGATAACTCATGAAAACATCTTATAATTTATGTTAAAATAATTTGATTTGATTTTATCTTTTTTTAATAAAAAATAACTTATATATAAATGTTTATGCTAAAAGCTTATTTAAGTTGTTTACTCAAATAGATCCTAAATCATATGCTATAATGCAGGGTATTGAGAGGGAATGGACAGGTAGTAGATGGCGTTCGAAGCATCACTTATACGCACAAGGAACTACCAGTAGAAGCATAGTAGCTATGCAATCATAGATTTGTTTTACACACTAATGGATGATTGTTGTTCACATCATAAAACCTGCAGCTATTTTCTTTTCTATTTTTCATATACAGAAATATTTACACGGAGAATAATTCATTGAATGATAATATATGTGGAAAACATATCAAAGAGTTAAATTTATAAAACTCTAAAGATAAAAGTAGATTATTCATCAAAATAACAATAGTTTCGTAGTGTCAATTATCTATTATAACATATTAAAATATAATTCCAACTCTATCGAATGACACGTCACACTTATATGTCATTTACGCCACATTGTTTATATTTTTATGTGTCATCATTCATATGTCTCTACTATTCATCTCGCATCTTCTATTCCTCAATTTAGCTTTTACATCTCACACATCATATACATAAGTTAAAAACCTTTCAAAAAAGCTTATCATAAGAATAATTCTACCATCTTCTCACTCCAATCAATATTTGCGGCTCCTTCAATTCTAACTTTACATATTCCGTAGATTAATTGACAACAAAATACATGTTATCTCATCCCAAATGTTCCGGTAATCATTTGCAAGTATGAATCTAATCTCACGAAGCCATATCTAAATCTGATTTCACAAAGCCATATCTGAGTCCGATCTCACAAAGTCATCTCTGTTCATTTCTTGGAAAATTTGTGTCATCGATATACTTATCTTCGCATGTGTAACTAACTATAAATTGTCTATGATGCTTCTGAATCATCTCTAACCCAACAGTCTACACAACTAGACAAAACATTTTTATAAAAATATATTTATATGTTGTTTTGTGTTATAAGTTATTTTATCGTCTCAAAAGACAAAAAATTGGAACTGGTGCATCTCGACACATTTCAAATGTACATACTTTGAATTTGAAAAACTGAATAAATAAAAAAAAACTATTTTCATCTACAAAATTGATGCGACATTCAAACATAACGTCTTTTATGTTTAATTGATTCAATATTAGAGGATTCAAATTCATTTTGCATCTCACTCAATAATGATAAAATATAAACTTTTAAAATAATGTGATCTTAATTTTTTAATTTTAATAATAAAATTTAATCAATGACATTTTATTCTGTAATACAAAATATTGCAATTTTGATTTTTTTTAATAGTTAATAAACAATTTTTTGATAAAATTATTTAAAAATAATTGAAATTTACTTTAAACAAAACATTTGAAGTTTCAACAAATAAATACATTCTAATACTAAATTTAATTTGAACATTGAGGTATCCTTTAAGTTATTATTTTATTTTTAATCTTCTTTCACAAAAACTTATTGTTAATATTTCTTTTATGAATAAATGTTAATAAATTAGTAGTAATATTAGTTTTATCTCACTTTGCACCCAAAACCTCTTAGAACCTCTTGAATGTTCCGAAACAACAAAACTATAACTTAATACAAATATGTATTCATTCTAATTCATTACATATAAATA
>JBBPBP010000003.1:9817013-9835458 GCA_037974735.1 Cicer chorassanicum
GGTAGTATCTTGACACATTTCAAAGGTATATATTTTGAGTTTAAAAAATTGGATGTTTGAAAAATTGGATTTATATGTAAGAAAGAATTCAAGTATTTACAGTTCTCTTTCATTCTATTAGAATTTCATTACATATTTAGTATTATCTATATCAATTTATGTCGTGTTAAAAAATGTAGCTTATGTCCTCAAATATTTTTTAAACAAATATTTTCATCTACAAATTTGATATGACCTTCAAACATGACCCATTTCATGTTTAATGTATTTAATATTAAAAGATCCAAATTCATCACGTATCTCACTCAACCATGATAAAATATAGACTTTTAAAATGATTTGAACTTATTAAATTTTTAATTTTAATAAAAAAATCTGATCAACAACAGTTTACTCTTTAATACAAAAGATTGCAATTTTATTTTATTTTAATAGTTTGATAAAGTTATGTGATAAATAATTGTAATTGAAATTCACCTTAAACAAAATATTTCAAGTTTCAACAAATAAATACATACTAATACTAAAATTAATTAGAAAATTCAATTATCCTAAAAGCTACTATTTTACTTTTAATTTTCCTTTGCAAAAAAATAAGGACATATTCGATATCATTATTAATAGTTGAAATATATTTTTTTATAAGTAAATATTAGTAAATCAGTGGTTATATAAGTTTTATTAGATTTTGAACTCGAGAAGTTTACCTTAAACAAAATATTTCAAGTTTCAACAAATAAATACACACTAATACTAAAATTAATTGAAAAATTCAGTGATCCTTAAAGCTATTATTTTACTTTTAATCTTCCTTCACAAAAAAATAATAATGACATATTCAATATCATTATTATTAGTTGAAACATTTTTTATAAGTAAATATTAGTAAATTAGTAGTTATATTAGTTTTATCATATTTTAGACTCGAAACCTCCTTCTTAAAACTCTTCAGTGTCCCTTACTTAAATTGCACTAACAAAAAGTAAATGAAATGTTACATCTCTAAAAAAAAACTCTAAAAGTCATTATAAATCTTTGGAGTATCCTTGTATGAAGAAATGTAAAATATTATGATTGGTTTATCTTTGCTACACAAAATGATAAAGTACAAGTCGATTTTAAAATGATTGTGTAGGATACATTTAATAAATCATACACCTATCATTCAAAAGATTAATCTTCCAGCACAATTGCAAAGATTAATCTTTCGAATTAAGTTGAACCACAATAAACGATAAAATTCTCCCTTAAAATATTTAATATTATTGTATTCCCACAACAAGAAATATATACTATAACACATTTTCATATTTACAATTTAAATAAATTAGATAATCGATTTTAGTTTTTTGATGTGTTAATGCTAACATATGTTGGCAAAGAAAAGCTTACGGCTTAATTAATTATAATTAAAAAAGTGTTATTATAATGATTCAATCTTTTACTATTTAAAAATTAACTTCATTTTGACAATATAAATAAATAGAGTATTCGATCTTAGATGATTTTAGTTCTTTTCTCCCTCTATTTTTTGTTATCGGTCTTTTTATTTTATTAATAATATTTTTAGGGTGCCTAAATATTTATAGGTAAATGGAAGTGTCAATACGGTTGAGATGTCAATTAATCACGATGGTATCTTTACGCTTTCATATTTGCTTTAAAAAATGTTATTCAATCCCGACTCTCTAATTTCAAGTTTACAATACATTTGATTATATCACATTAAGAAACGATATAACATTATTAGTTACAAATGTTCAAAGATTCTGCAACAAAAACAATTATAGTTAATTCTTCAACTAAAATCGTTGAGGAGCAACAATGGTGCAAACAAACCAAAATTTAAAGTGTGTAAATAAATAAATAAACAAATGATATTTATAAATAAATAAAAAATCATTTTCATTTTACGTTGACAAAATTCTAACATTCTCCTAAATTTTTAAGATTACAAATAATTGTATCGTTAGTTATACAAAACTTTTATATCTTTATTTTATCTATTTTTATAGTGAAAAATAATTATATATTTTAATGAAAAATTTATATATACACATAAAAATATATCAACACCTACCGTGCAACGCGCGAGTCATAATCTAGTTTCATATTATTTTAGTATTCAACTTTTCAATAACTAATGGATAATTTATACATCAACATTTACACACATGTATATATAATTCATCTTGGTTACATCAAACATGTCATATAATACATGATAGACCTCAATAACATATTAGAATGAGGATGGAAGTAATATCTTCTTTCGCTTGATATTATCAGATGAAACCATGTTATATCAGTGTTATCAAGTGTTGGAAACTAAACAATTGTTGCCAATAACCATTTCATAAATCTAGTATGTTGGTCAAAATTCAATACAAATGTCGCCGCGGTGAAAAGATTTACACGGCTGCTTCAAAATATGATCACTGCAAATATTCTCTTCACATTGGATATTGGAAGAAGCTTTATGGTAGTGCGAAAAAGTCTCCCAAATGTATTGGCTAGTAAAGTCGGTAGCAAATGATAATCCTGAGAGAGATTAAGATTACTGTATATGCAATCCAAATTGTGTCTTCTGTCATAGCTATACAGAAAGCCTAGACCTTTTCCTTCCGGTGAATGGGGAAAAAACATCATTTGAACAAATTTTGAGATTTTGTAAACACAGAAAAGTTGGTATGTTCTTGAAGCAAAATTAAATGATCTAAGAAGGACTCGACGAACCTATGTTGTAAATGTTTTCTGCTATGTCTTAGTTAGCTCTAGTTTATAAGGTGCTTTTACAATCGACTGCAAGTTTTTTGAACAGTTGTTTTCTATCTGTTTTTCTTCCAATGATACAACAAATTCATGCATAAAAAGAAAAAAGAGTAAATGAAGGTTTCATAACCAAATATCGGAGTCCATGTTTCCTTCTATAAATATATCTATCTGTTCAGTATGCACAAAAGGCCCCCAGGAAGAGGAATGGTCATCTTCAGTAAAAACAGAATTAAGCAATAAGAATTCAGTGCCAGATTACATCCTCAGCATCTTCAATTGGAAGGCGTGAAAAACCATCTCCATTTCATATTTCTCCATCCCACAAATCTTCAAGACTTTTGTAAGGACTACAAGTTTCATGGACTGCAAAATCCCCTCTAAGTAGCCTTTGCTGTATCATACAACAAGGAAATTAATAAACTGAAGAAAAAAATATGTTTGATGCATACATGTGCACAAGAAATGATTAATTTTTATGTTTTCAAAGGCACGATCAAACCTGGTGAATCTGTGAGAATTTTGAGAAGAGCTCTGGAGGGATACACCAATCAAATAAGCTAAGGTTTTCTTTGATTCTAGATTCATTTACACTCTTTGGAAGAACACTGTGACCACTTTGTAGTCCCCACCTCAGAGCCACTTGTGCTGGAGACTTGTTAAGTTTTTCAGCAATTTCAATCAAAATTGGTTCCTTCAAGATTTCACCCTTTACCCATGATCCAGGAGAACCCAGAGGAGAATATGCCTGTAAGGAATCATTTTTTATTAACAAAATGTAAGGTAAAGAACCTCAAATACATAAAATGCAGGACCAGAAAACATCATTTAGATTAGTCATTTGAACTTGTATAGTATGGTCCAGATAAGTTTTGATCTATGATAGACTGACAACTTCTTATCGCCATTCATATAAAATAATATCCCTTGATTATTTTATAATAGAATTTAGTTTCTATGCACTGATTAGGGTAATAATATTTTACATATGTATTCAAAGGTATTTTGTCTTGTCACTTAATGAGCTTAATAACATATGAGTTGTCATACTCATTAAGTGACATAACACTACGTCATTAGATACAATAGTATAAAATATTTTTAAACTAATAATACATATAAATTAAATTCTTTATAATATCACGATTATTAAAAGTTGGTCCATTAAAGACCAAAACTCATTTGAGTCATACTATATTCAATATTCATCCTAGTTAGAGTATTACTGTGAGATGAACACCAGTAGACTTGCACAAATTGTGAAGAGCAGTTTGTTGCCAAACAGGGTGGCATTCAACTTGGTTAACTGCTGGTGGAATCTTAGCATATCTGAGCAAATCTTGAAGCTTCTTAGTTGAAAAGTTGCTGACACCAATCGCACGTGCCTGACCCGAGGCAAATAAACCTTCCATAGCATTCCATGTCTCTGAAAGAGTTAAGGGAGCCATGACCTCAGGGTCCCAACCCCTTGATCCTGACTTTGTCCTAAAAGGCCAGTGTATCTGTCACAAAAATAATTTAGTATCTATCAAAAGCATCATTTTTTTCATACAACCATCTTCAGTTTCAGCATTACGTTTCAGAGGCGAGTTTTAAATCAAGAAACCTTACAAGATATAAATCGATGTAGTCAAGCTGCAGATCCTCTAGTGTCCTAGTCAGTGCCTTTGAGACATCTTCAGGTGCACAATCACTAGTCCTGTATGTATGGATTAAAGAAAAATCAAGGCCCATGGAGGCAGTTCGTTACTCTTCACATAAACATAAAATACCAAAATTAAATTTTAGTTATATCTTCAATTCTTGAGTAAATCCTCAGTCCTATTAAGAGTTTTGTAGCCAAATTCCTCGCTCAAATACTGAAATGTCATGATATTTGTCTTCTAAATAACTTTTCACAATTGACACCTTAGTCTTTAGAGATACACATACAAAATTGTTAACAAATTAGTCCTTTTATGTAACCAATTTATTCCTTTTCATGAAGAAATTGGGTGACAATTGTATATTTTTTAGCAACTAATTTGATGACAGAAGTCTTAAGAGGAGCCAATTGAGGTTCCACTTTTCATTCTCTTCTGCAGTCTCATATTTTATAATCAATAAATAAATGAAATACATACATATTAAATACTCTCAAATACATCAAAAGCTTGACTCATAAAATGTTAAAGGCAATTACGTATGAGAACAAGAATTAGTCCAAACACATACCATAGCTTTGATGTGATGAACATTTCACTACGCTGTACTACCCCAGTTGAAAACAGTGTTTTCAATGCGTCCCCTACCTACATCAAAAACAAACTCCCTAGCATCAAGAAAACCAGAACAAACCCAAAACAACTTTTTCTTGATCTCAAAGAGCATTACTAAATAAGAATTTATATTTTATAAAAAATTTCTTTTTCATTTACCTCTTTTTCATTATCATATACCCTAGCACAATCTATATGTCTATAACCAGCCTGAAAAAAAAATTGAGACAATTCAACCAAAGCAAAAATTAGCACAAGAAAGTCAAAAGAAACACGTGTTGTTGTTAAATAGTGGCTATGAAAAATTTGAACAAATTGCTAAGAAACCAAAAATTTAAGAGGCAAAAAATGCAGAGAAAGTGAGAAACTACCTTGACTGCAGCAACAACAGCATCACCAACAACACCAGGAGAAGCTTTCCATGTTCCAAGACCAATTGCCGGTATCTTTGTACCAGTATTCAGATCAAAATGTTGAGGATTTTCACTATCCATCTTCTCCTAAATTCAATCCAAAGCAAGATATAGGAAGAAAAAAATGCACTAATTAATGAAGAAAGAGAGAACAAGAAAAAAAAAACTTTAAACAAGAAATGAAGACCCTTTGAGACAAATTGCTTAAATTTTTTTTCTCCGTTTTTTAAGTGCCCCTAAATGTATGGTTTGAGATATGATATGAAATGAATTAAAGGCTTGGGCATAAAAGATGGATCATTGAATTTCGGAGCCACCAATTCATTAAATTGAACTCAATGGAAGAAAGAAAGTTATACGTACCGAATAGCAAGACACTTTTTCTTTGCAATGGGGATTCTCGTGATTAAGGCTCTCTTTTTATTCCATTTTTACCTTTATTAAAATTAAAATACGCTATTATAATTTTTTATAAATAATAACTTTGAAATAATAATTATATGGGGTTGAGTCCCTTGTATTTGAGACCAATAGCATGTTTTTATTGAGTTTTTAATTTAAATATAATTTGATTAAATTAATTAAACGTTTTCTGCCTATTAAATTAAATTACATGTGTTGCGATGCACTACATTATTAAGTAAATGATTTTTTATTGACTAAAACATTTAAAATGTAATTTTAGTCATAAAAAATAGGTGTATATTAAGTTTTTCATTCATGGTTTTATAAAAAAAAATTATTCAAATATGTCAATAATCATTGTTATGTACACTTTTAATTTTTACAAATAATGAGTTATAATTGAAAGAGGGATATGTTTGTTGCCGTGTAATTCTATACTTCTAATCTAATGAAGAGGAAGACATTTAGCATGACAAAAGAACGGTACAGAAAAAATATTATAAAAAAGGGTGAAAAAATAATTATTTAATTAGATAGTCTCATTCCACTTAATACCCTCTAAAAAATCCAAACAATAAAATTTTATTCCACCAACTTATTTTATACAACTTTAACAGTAAAACCTAAGTTATGAAAGTAGTTGCACCAATATATATAAAATGGGAAAATGTAATAACCACAGCTTCTAACTAATACCGTTGGAGAAGAGTTTGGTTGGTTCCATTATCGAATTAATTAAATCACCACAGCATCTAACTAATATGGTTAGCAGAATTTCAATCAAATTAATTAAAATTTGGATTATTGGGTTAATTTAATTTCTTTTTTTTAAAGACTACCAACTCAAAATGGAATCGATTTTTTTAAAAAAATAAAACTCAAATAAACTCGATCACATACTATTTATTAATTTGAGTTGAGTCTTTATATTTAGCTCTATTTGTAAAAAGATAACGGTGAATAAGTTTGGGGATATAAGATAGATGAGTTTATAGTAAATCAACTGTAAATTAAAAAACGAGTAAAAAAAAGTAATATATTTGATCTTAATTTTAGATAAAATATATTAATTTTTATTGACCAATATTTACTTATATTTGAGATCGGATTAATATCTTGTAAGTTATTTGATACTAGTAGTTTATATCAAATAATAGATAAATTAGTTAATTGAATTTAAAGTGTTTGATAAAATTAATAATAGATTTAATAGATAACAAATATAAAATAATATAAAAATATTTTTAATTAATATTTAAATTTTTAAATTAAGACAATAAAGATAAAACTAAAAGAAAATATGACAAGCTATAAAGTCAATGATATATACTCATAAGAAAATATCAATTTGTTTTCATTACGGGTCTACTGCGAGGCTGCCACCATAACACAGCAATATCCCCGATAGAAATATGTTTGGCGCCTTAAATAAATAAAATAATAATAAGTTTTGGCGCCATAAGTTATAACACAACATAAAATATTTGTTTTCTCTAGTCTCATGAAATACTCTTTTCTTCAAAAACAAAATATAACTTCATGAAATACTCAATTATTTTTCACTATACTTAAAGCACCCTAAACGACACCTTACAGAGTTACGGTTACAGCATCCCGATTCCTCCACGGCGGCGCGGCACTCCGGTATGTCTCCCTTCCGACCTCTGTACACTTTTCTGTGCTTGTTTTGTTTGCACTGATTTGTCAACTATTATTGCAATGCTGTGTTTGTTTGAATTTCCTTATTTTATAATAATAACACACCTAGCCTTCATGATGCAAAGCAACACAAAACTACTAGCATGTAGAAAAATTTAGGTAACTTTTTGTGTTCCACAATTTACAATCCAAATATTGCTTCTGCTACTTTCTTGTCAAAATGGACCCCATAACTGGTTTTTACCGAAAACTTTGAAACATTAGTAATTAGGGTTGTTTATGGTTTGGTTAATGAAGAACACAGAATCGAATTGGTAAAACTGAAACCAAATTGTTAATGGTTTGTCCTGAATCAAACTGAACTGGTTTACTAAATTGTTATTTCGGAACTGAATGAAATTACCTTTACAAAAAACTGAACTATACTTTTTCGAACCGAACAGAGTCCTGAATTTCCATTATTAATTGATATTAGGACAGTTAAAAAAATAAAAAATCCAACTGAATATTAAGACGGTTTAAAAAACTAAAAAATCGAACCAAATTATTAAACCGAACTGAACTGCATCGAAAAGAACTGAACTATGATAGATAGTTCACAAACTGAACCAAAGTGGACTGAACTGCTGCCGTTCGGTTCATGAACAATCCACCACAGTTCACATGTTGCTTGTTTAACAGGTGAATAAAAGTCTCTAGTTCATGATATGGAATACTTAAAGCCAAGACACCCATTATTGACATCAAAAGAGCCCAATGAAGATCCTAAAATGGAGATGCAAGATCTAATAACAATGTTACAAAGTAAGCAGTATGTGTTCTGGCATAGAAGACATGAAAATTCAGACACTGTGAAAGATATATTTTGGACACATCCAGATGCGATACATTTGTTGAACAAATCTCACTTTGTCTTGCTCATTGGCTGCACATATAAAACCAATAGGTTTCAATTGCCACTACTTGAAATTGTTGGCGTTACTTCAACGGAGTTGACATTTTCTATAGCATTTGCCTTTTTAGATTATGAGGGACTAGATAATTTCACATGGGCATTACAAAAGTTAAGAGGATTGTTTTTGAGAAATGATTCAATTTCTCAAGTTATTGTGACCGACAAAGACCTTGTTTTGATGAACGCAATTGAATTTGTGTTTCCAAATTCACGTAATTTACTATGTCGATTTCACTTATCTTTAAATGTAAGACCCAAATGCAATACCTTGGTGTTTCCAAAGGAGAAACGTGTGAATGTACTTGATGCATGGAGTGATCTTATTAATTCTCCTGATGAGGCTGAGTATGTGCAACGTTTGCATCATTTTGAGGATGTATGTGCAGATTTTCCTGTTTTTATGGAGCATGTGAAAAATACATGGTTGATTCCTCACAAGGAAAAGTTTGTCTTAGCATGGACTGATCAAGTGATGTATCTAGGAAATACAACAACAAACAGGTATGCTCAAACTAATAAGTAAACTTGCTTTGTTAAGACAAAAATATATCTTGTTTTGAATCTAATGTACTCTTTTACGTTTTTTATTAGGGTTAGGTCTATACGCGGTACTTGGAAATCATTGATGCAAGATACTAATGGAGACATGTGTGAATGTTGGGATGCAATAAATAATATGTTTATATTGCAACATTGTGCCATAAAGGCTTCATTCCAAAAAAGCATAAACAAAGTGCAACACAGACATAATATTCCTGTGTATCAGAAATTGAGGAATTATATATCAATTAATGCACTAGTTCGTATCGGTCTTGAGTATGATCGAGTGAACTCTATTAGTATTGAAAATTCGAATTGTAGTTGTAAAATTAGAACTATATATGGTTTACCTTGTGCCTGTGAACTTGCGAGATATAAAATCATGGGAGTTGCCATTCCATTGTCAATAGTTCACGTACATTGGACGAGATTAAGCTTTAGTGATAAAAACGAGAAAGAGACAGACAAATTGAAAGAGGAAGACATGGCACATGAGTGGGATGTATTGTTAAAGCGATTTCGAGAACTTGATGTTGTTGGCAGAATTACTTTGAAGAGCAAAGTGCACGAGCTTGCATTTCCAGATGCAACTTCAATGTGTCAACCTCCAATCATAGAAGGCAAATGCCCTTCTAATAGTGGCAAAGGCGCTTCTATTGGTCCAAACTCTGAGTCAGTTTGGAAGGTAAGTGTTTAGACATAAGCATCGAATATGTTGTCCATTTTTTACTATTGTTATTATTACTTAAAATGTGTTAATCTTATGTACAGGGGAGGTGTCATAAAGTTGCTGAGATTCTTCAGACTGTCTTTGATGAACAATTGCTTCTTGAAGGGACTGAGATTTATAAACACTTCACTCAGGCACTATGCATAGTGCAAGGTGGAAGTGAGGAAGGTGAAAGTATGGAGGGACTTGCACATCAGAAGAGAAAGAAGCCTTGCTCCACGCAGTGATTAAATCTGCTATGTTCTTATTTACTTAACTACCTTTTTGTTTAATCTCTTGGTATTGTGATGACTACATCTTTGATAAACCTTTAGGACTTGTAAATTTGTAATGGCAGTTCTTCAATGTATTATGACACTGTTTTTACTTACTCTATGGTATCAAATATTAACAAAAACTTTAATCGTTATCTTTGTTAATTTGTAGTTGTTTTAAAGTTATTTACACTAATCAAGAAAATAGAGAAAAATATTATTATTTATGAAATCAGTAGAAAACACAAAAAATTATTATTCTTTATGAAATTAGTTTTTTGTTGAAACAATAATTAATGTTACTTTAAACTTGACAAATAAATATCGATCTTTAAAAGATGACACTTAAAATCAAATGGAGTAATATAATTCTTGAAAAAACTAAAACAATGTCACGCAATGGAAGGTTTTGAAAAGGACAAACACTTTCATCTTGTTTAAGTATATTTGTAAAGAGAATATAATAAAAATCTTTATTAATATATTTTTATTTGAGATTATTATAAATAGATGAAGAATTCATACAAATCGTCCAAAATCCTCCTCCAATATATTTTTCAATTCCTCGTTTTTTTTTCTCCAAAACTCTCTCCTCCTGAACTCCCAAACAAACACTCAAATTCATAAATATATCAATATCAACTTGTTTACAATCCACTCCATACATGTCTAAGTGGAATTCTGAGAAATAGTACATCTCACCTACCTCTTACTACTACGTTAAAACAATTTCGCCCATTTTCTTCACCTTTCTACACCATCCATCCTTGCAACCAAATAGGGTAAATTTCACATTATGCCAATTGAACACATTAAACTTACATCCCAACAATTAAAGGTATACAACAAAAACTAATGAGAACCACCCAGAATCTTGTATTGATTGATTGACGGGAAGTAAAACTGTAAAAATCAGTCTAAAACAATCCAAGTTTTTCAAAAATTATTAGTTTCCGCAAGTAAATCTCATATCATGATACAGTACAGAACTCGTTTTTACACCAAAAACAAGGGCATCGTCAACATTTCATATTTCATAATCTCAATAGTAGTATATAAAGCATTTCTGTTTTAAAATCATTTCTCAATGAAGCTCTTCAAATTCTTCAGCCATATTAAGTATTCCTTGTTGTCTTTGTTAAACATGTATTCCTGCAAAAAGTTGGTTGTGCTGGGTTTGATCCCCCGGATCTCAAGATACTTGTGGAAAGCCTTCTGCAGATTTTCATCCAAATCACTGTAAAAAAAGAACAGAACCATTCAGAAAGTTAATAGACGAATTATATGATAAAATTTGATGAAAAATGTATTAATAAATGCTTACGTGAACTCGGGTCCCTCGTATACAAGCTGGTCTTCCGATTCGTCAGGCTTCTTTATTGACAAGCTATCAATCGAAACCTCATCAGGGAAGGCAGTCACACCAAACTCCAGACACACTCCATTTCCTTTGAAAACAGTCACAACTAGGGGAATGCTAGACTCACTGTCATTTTTCTCATTGTCATCCGCATCCTCATCATCGTTTTCTTCAGGTGCTACATTAGGGATGTCAACTTGAACTGTGATAGTTTCATCCTCATATTGTCTTTTGAGTTGAATAGTTCTTTCTCCAGCATTGTCCTCAATCTCAAAAGGAAAATCATAGGGAATTTCAACCTGTAAAAGTTACACAAAAGAGACAATGAGCCAAACTGACAGCAAATATCAAAACAAATTGTGCTAGACATAAGCATCCTATGATAATCCCAGTGTTATTTTCTTAAATTTTGCTGCTAGAATACAGAATTTTAAGTGCCAGGAAAACTCATCAGTATATTAATAGGACACTCAAAGTTGATAATAATTGTAATGCATTTTCTTGTACCGAAGATCGACTACAAACAATAATATGATGTTTTCTCAAATTCATACAACGTTACAACTTTCAAACACAAAAAAAGTAGGAAACTTCATTTCACTGACAGGAAAGATGTGATTCAAAATCTATTCAAATCTACTTGCAACATACACTTCATCGCAACAAATCAAACATTGTTCTTAGAAAACTTATTTAGAAGCATATCTTAAAATTAAAATCCAATACTGACATGATCGCGAAGATAAATTTCACATTATACCAAGTCAGCAATAAGCAATGTTTGAATCGATTTACATATAAATCTAATGGAGAAAAGGTTTCTCAATCCAACCAAATTATTGCATGTTTTGGGCAACTGGTATGTAAACATCATTAAATATAACACATACAGGGAAAAAAAAATAGGAATTATAAAAATAGGCCAATTAAATATATTCATTTTCAACCACTAAAAGATCAAGCACTTATAAGCAGAAATGCACAATGACAGCAGTTATGAGGACCCACATAGTTTTGCAAAACTATGATATCCATTGTAATCTTATATTCTTAATGGCAGTTAAATGAGTAGTAAATGAAGGCAAAAACACAGACCGCAAAAACTCTTGTGTTACCAGTTCAAGAAAAAATAAGGACCATCACACCATTCACACCAATTATATGCAAACTTCTAGCTACTTTCAAAAGGGCCATCATTTCTCCTCCAAATAACCAATGCAAATCGTTTATTTTGTGAAAATTAGTAACAAACATTCATTGATTTTTACACCTTACAAGGAACAAAGGGAAATTTATCAATAAACCACCACCACCAAAAAACAACCCTTATAGTATTAGAGAAGTTATTTCAATCATTAGCTGATAGAAACAAAACTCACAAAAGGGAAAAAAAAACAACTTTCCAGCATACCAATCTTCTATCTAATTATGGTCATTTTGAATTGATTTAATTGAGCTTATTCACTTAAATAAACACTTGTGAGACCATTTGGGAGCTTATGGAAGCAATTTATGACACGTTCATAGGTAGTTTTCAGCTCCATAAACTCTACAAGATAGCTTATAAAAACATTTGATAGCTAACTCGAAAACTATTTGAAATAAATTTAACTTTGTAATAGAAATAGTTTATACATAAACACTTAGAATATGATAAAGTTCTTTATTAACCTGTTTATCCAAACAGTGTCTTACTAACCCAACAAAAAAAAAATGAAACATTCATTGTAAAAACGCAAAGCTGAAATCAAAGATGCAAACTTCGAAGTAAATTACAATTATAAGACACTAGGGGAAACACAAAAAGGGGTTGAACAATAAAAAAAATATAAAATAAAAACTAAAGAAAAGGTGAAGAAAAAAATTACTTGTTGGGATTGATTCTCCTCGAGGGCGCAACTGATCTCAGATTGAAGGACTTGAACGAGATTATCATCAGCGCTTGTCTTCGTTGCGAAGGCGTTGGCGAAGCGACGAGATGGTACAAAAGGAGTAATTTCATTGTGGAGAAGGAGCTTTACAGAGAGTGCGCTGTGGAAGGTTCTGGAAGATGAAGACACCACCGCGCGGCGCGATGCTAGAGGTAGTGCGGCGGTGGTGGCACGACGTAGGATGGTGTACATAGCCATTTGACTTGAGAGTTGAGTAGAGAGAATCAGACAAAGAGACGAGGGTTTTAGTGTTAGGGTTTTGAGGTGTACCTAGTTCAGCTTAATTTTAATTTATATGTTTAATTGTTTGTTTATGTATTCATAGATTTACGGACCCTTCTTTTAAAAATGCACAGTTTTGGTTTAATTATTAAATTTTTTAACTAACAAAATGTTTTGAATGGGGTGGTATATAATTTATAACTTTAAATGAGTCAAGGTAAATGTACTACTTTTTTATTTTAGTCTTTATAAATTTTTTATTTGAATTTTTTTTTTTTTGCAAAATCAAAGATGACTTTGGTCCATAATATCAAATCAACGTTAAAAAAATAACACTAATTATAAAATAGCACTAAATCTATTTTTTAATTTTTTTTCATATTTTTTTATAAAATAACTCTAATTATTAAATGATAAATAAATAAACTTATTAATTAATAATATAAAATATTTTAATTTTTAATATATCATTGATGTGTTGGTGTCCATTTATAGGACTATGTGTCAGTGCAGTTTGTCAGTTTTTTTTTGTTTGTAATGTTGATTTGACGATATGGACCAAATCTGATTTTATAGAGACTAAATTCAATCAAAAAACTTACAGAGATTAAAATAAAAAAGTGATATATTTGTAGAGGGACCAAAGACATTTAAACTTAAGATTCATTTATGAAAAGTTAAGTTTTTTAAATTTTTTTGGACTAAAAACAATACTCATTCGTTCAAATTGATAGAAATTACATCTCGAGAATATTACAATTCAATTTCGCTAAAGTTGAAATTGATGAATCTGCGAATAAAAAGATAACACTCATGTTAATAGCATAAAATGAAAAAATGTCTACAAATGTGACATAACCTACAAATATGACATAATTGAAGTGTCCTGAAATACTCATGCTTCCGAAGCTGTAACGTTGATGACGCAAAAATCAGTTATTGAATCTGCATTCCGCCAAAGTTGATCTCTAAATTTGAACTAAAGAACACCGCATCAAAACGAAAAAATAAAATGTTGTACCGAGACGACGAACAAACGTAACTCCGTACTAAATGTGTAGAAATTACTTATTTAATTAAATGAGAATAATTTTAAATTGGTGATTCCGAATTAAAAATTAACCTTAAATTACTTCTCTTAGGTGAAGAAAGGAAAGGACAGAGGTAGGCAGCAAGATCTAATTTTCTAATACAACCACATATTATTATTACAATTACTTCTTTAAAGTTATACTACTATTTTCTCATAATCAACATTCAATAATAATTTTCATATTCTCCGAATTTATGCGTAGATATTATTTAAATTTTGTGGTGGTGTAATGGTAAAGTTAGTTTTATCAAACTCAAGTCTATCAACAAAGATTGAATTTAGCGGAAGGAGTTAATTTTTCACCATAACAAACCACAATTGCCACAAAAGAATTTTAAGGATCATGAAGTAAGAATAAGGCTTCATTTCTTATGTGATTTATATTGTATGAGCATTTGTTATTTTGATGATACTCTTGTTCGAGTTTTCTCATATATTATGTGCACATATTTATTTAATTTGAGAAAATTCATTTTAATTTGACCTAGAATAAATATAAGGCTTATTCATTAAGTTAGAGATTGACATTGATAGACTAATACATGAAAGATACTACTCATTACCGAAGGATATATCACTATGATTCATATATTTAGTTACTTGTGTATGATTGATGATGAGTTAAATGGACAATGTCAGTTTTTTCTCTTTTCTCAACCATCTACGAGCCTTTTTATGCATTTAGACATGAATGGATTGACTTGCTAATTTGAGAGACAATTTGACTCATAAGTTGATCCTGTTTTAATCCCACTTACTCATTATCTCAACTCTTTCTAGGTAATTGTCAAGTGCTAAAATTCATGATCCCGTTTTAATCCCACTCGCTTATTATCTCAACACTTTCCAAGTAACCGTCAAGTGCTAAAATTCAGTCTCATATGTGTTGTACGTTGATGAACTTGTGATGGTTATTGTTGTTATCTTTTTTGGGTCTTTTCTCTTCCAAAAAATTACACCATCAAGTTTAACTGAGTAAGGGTTTAGAAAATAAAACTGTCTTACAGCATCAAACCAAAATCCAACATAGCAATAGCGGGAGGTAAGTGTTCAATTATTTATTGTTTGTGAGATAAAACATGTTTAAATTGATTAAAAATTCTTACAAAATTTTCAAAATTTATATTTTTGGTTTTAATTCTCTGGTTATCGGGAAAATGAGACCCTAATAATCCAGAGTTCAATTGAAAGTAAGTAACGACAACTCAAAAATTATTCCAATCAAAATTTGTACTCGAATTCTACCTAACAACAAAAAAAATTTAAATCCACTAAATAGAAATAGCTCACACATAATAAAAATCCACGAATTTCATCTAATAATAATGTGTACATATACCAGAAAAAGTTAAGGCATTTCTCGTAATACTAATGCATCCGAACCTAGCCATTGTCATACAAAACTTGACAAATTTCAAAGTTGAAAGTTCCTTTTTTGATATAGATAAATTGAGATTTGGAGATACACACTTTCATGTAAAATCACGAGGAACTCTAAACCTCATTAAAGATTTACAATAAAATTCATATATAATTTACTAACATGGAAATTTCAAACTTGTTACCTAAGTCACAATGTGTGTGAACAACCATCAATTACATTTTCACTTTTCAACTTTTACATGGCTTTGTCTAAGAGATAAATTCATGATTTGGAAGCCTCACCTTTAACAATTTTAACAAGGTATTCAATCTCATCTGAAACTTCTTTCATTGTAGGCCTTTTTTGCCTCTGTTCCTCCAAACAAGAAGTAGCCAAATACCCCAAACATTTCATAGTTTCCAATTCCAAATCACTAGCTCCATCTTTCATCACAGGATCAACAACATCCATCAACCTCTCTTCAACCAATTTCTTCTTACCGTAAATAGCCAAATTCACATTCTCTTCTTCCCTATTAAAATCAATAGCTTTCTCAGAAGTTAACAACTCCATCAACACCACTCCAAAGCTATAAACATCGCTCTTATCGGTTAATTGAAAATTGCGATAATACTCCGGATCAAGATAACCAAGTGTTCCTTGTGCACTAGTAAAAATATGACTTTTATTTTGTTCAGCTATTTCCACTAGCCTAGATAATCCAAAGTCAGAAACTTTTGCATTAAACTTCTCATCAAGAAGTATGTTGCTCGATTTCACATCGCGATGGTAAATCGGAGGCACGGCCGAAGAATGTAGATAGGATAACCCTTCAGCTGTTTGGTGTGCAATTTTGAGCCTTTGAATCCATTTGAGAGGTGCCCTTTTGTTATGAAGGTAATCAAAAAGTGACCCATTTGAAACATAGTCATAAATTAGTAGAGGGTGTTCAAGTTCTAAGCAAAAGCCGATGAGTCTAACTAGGCTTCTATGGTTAACTTGGCAGAGAATTCTAATCTCATTTTGCATTTGATCAATGCTTTTTGTGTTACCAAGTTTAGCACGTTTTATGGCTGTGATGGTTCCATCATCAAAAGTTCCTTTGAAGACTTCACCAAAACCACCAGAACCTATGAGATTTTCTTGGGAGAAATTGTTGGTTGCTTTCTGAATCTCTCTGCCTGTGAAGATTCTTGATGATAGAGCACTAGCTTTGGCACTTGAGATATCTTTGCTTTTTTTGATTTTGGCATTCTCTGCTTTTGTTTCCATTTGATTCTTCTTCTTGTAGAGAATGAATCCAATTAATGTTGCCATTGTTACTATTCCTCCTAAGGAAACTATCACTGCATGAAAACAATAGTTCAGAAATATATGAGAAAAACACATACAAGGAAATGGCATATTGAAATAATGATAGACTTGTTTGTATTAACTTATTTGAATCTATCTACTCACATAAAAATTTGTGAGACTATTTAAGATAGATTATGATATGACATGTCTATAAATTATTTTTAATTTATTTTCATAAGTATTCTATAAAAATTATGTAAAACTTTATAACTTTTATAAAAAATAGTTTGACTTTATTACATATTTTATTATAGAAGTAATTTATACCTAATCACTTGTATAATAATTATATATACTTGATTAAACTATTTATTCACAGGTGGCCAATATGTGAAACATAGGAGAGATATTAACTTGAGGTCGATTATTTTTTTGCTCGTAGAAAAAGAAAGGTATAAATAGAGCTACCATGCTCCATACATACCAGCTAGAAGCATTTTCTTTTTCTTCTTAACTTTGCAGGGGCTAACTTTCCCAAGTCCCACACATTTTGCATCTGCAAATTGGAAAAAATAAAATAAAACTAAAAGGAAGGATTGCAATTTTGTCAACAAAAAAAAAATGAAGAGTTGCCATTGATCTACTTTATTTGTAGAAAACAAAATTGATTAGGGGAGACATACACTTAAGCAAAGTTAGAGAGAATTTTTAACTTTATCGAGAATTTACAATGGAATTTATATACCTATCAACCGTAAAATTTCACATTTGACCTAAGTGACGTGACAGCAAACATGAATGGAGGGTTCCATCATCTTCTAATTTTTGGCGAAAATTTCCAATGAAATTGAAAAAATAAATAAAGGATGATGAACAAAAAGAGTCTTAAAATTTAATGTCAATATTTAATAAACTAAATATTGTTAATTGTAATGAAAGGTACTACGTTTATTAAAAAAATTGAAATATGAAAAAAAATATTTACTGATTGAAATTCAAAATGTAACCGTTTAAATATTTTTTAATCATTTCGAATATATTTTCTTTTGTTTGTAGTCATTGTAATTTTTTTTTTCAAGCAAACATACCATTTTTTTTATTTTTGTTTAATTTTGTTTTAGCCTCTACTAAATTTATTAATATTGGAATTGGTCAATATAATAAATCAAATGTTTAATTTTAATCTCTTAAAAA
>JBBPBP010000003.1:9842070-9852077 GCA_037974735.1 Cicer chorassanicum
AATAATAAAATTGTTTTTCTTTTAACGTCAAGAAATAATAAATATGTTGAAACAAATGATAAAACATCAATTATTTAATTAAATAAAAAAATTGTAAAAAAAAATAGTTTAAATAAAGGAGAAAATTAGAAGAAAAATATCACACTAAAATCATGTATTCTCTTTATGTACGGTATACATTATAAAGATTAATAAAATTATAAAAAATTATAAAAAGTGTAAAATTAGGTTATATGAAATTGGTATTCTTTAGAGTTGCTTTAAACATTTTAGAGACTCAATTCTTATATTAATAATTGAACCTTAATAAAAGAAAAGTGCAACTTTAATAATTAAGAAAAAGGGAAAATTAAATTTTTAGTTCATATAAATTTCATTTTTAGTCCTTATAAAAAAATTCTCAACTTTTTACAAATGATGGTTAGACGCGAATGTGTTCTTAGTGTTGTTGAGATGACAAATATTTTTTCCCGACTACTTCCTCCTTTTCTTAAAAAGAAACCTACGAAATATTTTGTCTATCATGGGCCAAGATCACTCTATGGATTCCATTGTGTTGGGAGGGATAATAGATTTTTTTTGAAGAAAATGCATGATTCATATATGCAAATACATAAAGTTTGAATCTACTAGTGAAATTATCATCCATTTATTGACATGTCACATGCTTGACTTTCATTAGACCATCTCAATAAAGTATCAATACCTCAAAAATCAATTAAGTTTTGAAGTATTTATTAAGTTTATATATAACTGATTAATTTCACGTTGATTATGAGTATGAGTAGGTTAGATGTTAGATTCTTGAAGTAGTTGACTACTTCAAATGTAAGTACTTTTATAAATCTTATGTTGAATACTATGATCTTATGTTGAAATAGATGTTTTGCTTAAACAATACTTTTATAATTTACTTCTTTTTATGTTGAATTAGTTGTATTATTCGAAATGAATAAAGTTATTCATAGTTGGAATAATTTTAGTGCTTAGAAATACGAAGAGAAACAACAAAATATCAATATTTTAATTGATAGTTGCATAAAGAATCAATATTTTAATTGATAGTTGCATAAAGAATTAAGTCATTGAAAAATAGAGAGAAAAATAGTAATATTTTAAATGGATCGGAGTTGGTTGGATGAAATATTGGTTGGTTGGTGTGTTATTAAAGTTGAACTTCTTGTACACTTAAGTGAACCTTTACATTAATAAATAAATTTCTTCTTTTTCCTTTGGAAAAATTTGTATATAGATTTAAATTGTTCATTTAAATATTTTTATTGTAAATTGTAATTTTGAATATTTTAGCTAAATTTTTGTTTCTTATTTTTTCAGTCGATTGATGGTGAGCTTGATTCGCCTATGGATGCAAGAGGACCGTCTGATACTAATAATATTTTATGTTTTTTTATTGTTTCTGAAGTATAACATATCATTTTGAGTATATTCTTAATTTGGAGTTGTAGTATCACTTTTGAAATTTGAAGTACTTACGTTATTATGACTATACCTTTAATAGAAATTTTTGAGCATTTTGAACTGTTATTTCATATATTACAATTGTTATAAAGTAGGAAAATGACGGGAAAAAAATTAGAGGATATATATTTTCTAAAAGTTATTTCAAATTATAAGAATTATAATATATGAATGCGTGAAATCAACATAATTAATTGAGGTCCAAAACTAAACATATAAATATTAGTATTTGTTATGAACGTTAGACTCACTAAGTTCATTAGTAAAAGTTTATTTACTTGTATTTTATAAATATGATTCACATTGTAATAGAGAACATATAATAAGAGAATAATATTATTAGTCATTTTTTTTCCTTCTTTTTTTCTCCTCCTCTCCTTCATCTCTATTCTCCAATATTTTATTCTTGATTTGATTAGTTTCATAATACGTTATCAACATGAAAGCTCTAAAAATAGTAAGTCTAATTAATATATCTTTCATAATTTTTCTATATTAACCTTTTAAATATCATGTTTAATGTTTAAAATATATATCATGTTTATTTACTCCCTATGAATCCCTAAAGAATTTACTATTCATGCATCCATGAAAAATTGCACAAAAAATGATTTTATTTATTGTCTAGATCTGTCATCTAATTTTTGAAAAACTTAAAAAAAATTATTCCTATAAATTTCAGAATAATTCAATATTCACGCATCATTGAAGGATTGCATAAATATATTGTTTAGATATGTTATCTAGTTTTTGATTGAGCATCCATTCTTTAGACTTCTGAAGTTAATTGTATGACCGATACTTATGATATCGTAACTTCTAAATTCTACTTTAAAAATATGCAATCACGTATAGTGAGATATTGATTTGCATCAAGTCAACAAGTTGCTACATATAAATCATCCCATTAATTTACAGTTGATTTTAAGTTTAAACCATAATATTTCTCATCTTAGTGAATTTTTAGATGTGTGTATATTCCAATTGCTTCAATATAATACACTATGATGAATCCTAAAAGAATATTGAAACAATATATTTGATATGAATCTCCAACTATAATAAAGCATCGCGATCAAATAACTGGAGACTTGTTTATAGTCCATTAGGTTGATTATCAAATGATGAATTAATTTTCCACGGGGAAAAAATAAGCAGCTCAAAATGTGAACCAGAAATTCAAATGAATTACTTGAAATATACTATTTTTTTGTATTGATCCTCATATAAAGCTATGTGAACTAGAAGTTCAAAACATAATTCATTTGCAAAGTTAAGCAAGACTAATATCAGCTGCTAATGCTCCTATCAAAATAGAATGTCCATGTTGGATAGTATAATATTGTAAATGAACTCCAATCGTGCCTAAAGCATGGAAGACAAACCGGATCCAAAGATAAAAATCCTCAAATAAGAAATGAAGCTAAAAGAAAAAAGGTGGTTCAAGTGAGTATATGAAAACTCAAAAAGAGTAATTTGATATAATTGATTTTCAGTTCCAAAAGAACTGACCAGGTACCTGAAATTTGTGAAAATAAAGAGATCTCAATAAATCATGTCATGAGTTGAATATGAAGGAACCGAAAGAAGTCAACATTGACAATATTTTTGCACATAATATAGCTCTATATGTGATCAATGATAACGAAGATCATGAACTAAAGTCTATTATTGACAAATAAATGATTTGAAAAGAGAGAGAAGCAATTGTAGTTAAATTAAGCTCACTTTGCAAAGAGAAAAGCTTTTGGACTTGTAGTTTTCACATCTAAAGATGTGAAACTAATTAGATATGGTTGATTTTTCACGCGATTAAAAAAGTTGAGAATAAAAAAATACATAGTCACCTGAAGTGAATTTAAGAACCTTTTCATAATTGATTAAAGTGTCATCAAAGACTCAGTTTATATGAAATATGTGTTATAATGCATTTGTATGACTCACTTTATAGTGATGATTATAAGAAACTCATTGAAGGATTTAATTTTCATGAGACATACAATTCAAACTATTGAAGAGATGGCTTAATCAAAATGAGTAAGTCTCTTTTTAAGTGCTCAAACAATCTAGATGGACATTGTATAATATTTGTGTTTAGATATATGGAAATGACATCATTTGAAATCTGATTGTTTAAAGAAATAGTTTGAGATGAATATCAAACAAAGATAAAGATTTGTTTGAGATTACAAAATAAATATTTGAAGAATATTTTTGTAAATTATAAAACTTATATAGCAAAGGTTCTAAAATGGATATATATGGACAAATCAAATTAGTTGTGCACTTTGAATATTGTAAGGTCACCAATTATGGACAAAAGTCTTTTAAGAGTTCGAGCAAAATGATGATTACTATTTGATCTTGAAGTACCATATATTAGTGCAATCAAATGATAACATATTTAGCTAATTATATGTTGTTCATCTATTAGACAAGTGAACTTCTTTACATATACAACGATGCTGGAACATGGTCAAATATATACATTGTTATCTCAGAGATACATGTTATTTATATAATTTTCATAATGCTATAGATTATAGATGAAGCTATTTGTTTACATGATGAAGTAAAACCATTTCATCGAGATCTGTGAAATAAACCATGACAATATTATCGTAAAACGAGGAGGAAGTTTTAGCACTACATGAGGCAAGTAAAAATGTATTTTGGTTGAAGTATATGATTCAACAAATACAAGAGATTTATGGCTTTTCTTCTAGAAAAGATTATTGAAAAGTTACTACGAGAATAATATCACATGCAATTATTTTGAAGAAGATTATAGTAAAAGAGATATTACAAATCTTTCTACAGGTCACCGTCAAGTGAAACTTTTGAGCAATAAGTACAAACGATTACTAAGCGACCAATTCGTCATCTCATACATAATTGTTTACATGAGGGGGAGAAATAAATGCGTTACACACTCTTTTTTTTCTTCACCATGGTTTTGTCCCATATGGTTTTCCTAGCAAGGTTTTTATTGAGACACTTTCTCGCACCAATGATTATGTACTCTTTTTCTTTCACTAGATTTGTTCCCATTGGATTTTTTCTAGTAAGATTTTAATGAGGCATATTTTGATGGACATTCAAGGGAGCGTGTTATGAATATTAAGCCCATTAGTGAAGGTCTATTTATTTGTGTCCTATAAATAGGGATCACATTATAATAAAAAACATACAATAATAGAATAATATTATTAGCTCACTCTTTTACTTTTTTTGCTCCTCATTTTCGTCATCTCTATTCTCCAAATATCTTGTTGATTTGAATAGTTAACAGTATTGCTATTTTGAGATTTGTATAATACAATTGGAGTATTTTGTCAAAAAAAGAACCCGCTAAATAACTTTGAATATTGTGGAGGTTTATAACCTCCGCAATATAATTAAAATACTGGTGTTCTCGAAAACCCCACAAATCAATTTGTGATGGTCGAAATCCCCACAAATTGATTTAAACCTCCCCCCAACCGCACGCGTAAAATATGTGTTTTTGTAGTGTGTCAATACCTTAAGGTTTAGGTGAAGATCTATTGTTTCATCTCTTGTTGGTTTTGGAACATTTATCTTATTGCTCCTGACGCTCCCTCAGTCTCTTCAATAAATGGTATCAGGGCTCTGGTTCGAATTTCGCTGGTTGTATCGACGATGCATGTATAGGATGTGAGAAACTTACACTTGATTTGAAAGAGATTGTTGAGTTAAATATTAAATTTATAAAAGAAGTGATTCATATTTAATATCATGAGATTTTGAGTAGAGATATAATATCAATGTCTCTTGTTGCTTCTGATACTTTCCATACTCCCTAACCATTCACCATATTTTCATAGATACAATCCTCCTTTTCATCAGTATGTATGGTTTATAAATAATTTATGAAAGAAGGATTAAATTTGTATGTTTGGATTAGGTTGAAACAAAAAATATATATTTTGCACTATCAGATGAAGACATCTCCCCTTCGCCGGCAGCCACCGCCCACCATACGTAATTTCATTAGTTAACTCAATTTTAATGAATTTATTGTTGAATGACAAATGACAATGAGCCTAAGATTTGACCAACTCCCTCGGCACAAAAGTAACAACCTCACAATTTTGCTGAGCAGAACCAAGGATTTAAAGTTTTTTATAACCATGTTATATGGTACAAAGTGTTGAGTTGATTAATCTTACATTAATTATAAATGATTTAAATATTAAACACATAGAAAGTTGTTTCATTCCCCTGTACCATAAAGTTTGATGGAGATATAGTATCTCATCTCTCGTTGGTCTTGGAGCGACGCTCCCACAATCTCTCAATCACACACGAAGTACTCTTAATATATTTTTTCTATATGTCAAAGTCATATATCAAAGTTCTAAATATTGTCAAAAGATGTAAGTTTCTTAACACTCGGATCAATCATGTACATATTGGGGAAAAAGATAAATGGTTTAATGTTTTTACTAATTTGATATCTATCTTTCCATTAATAACATAAAGTAAACAATTGACAATTGTAGACTAATTCCTTTTTTCTACAAACCAATTATCTTCACGACCCCTTTGGCCAAAGAAACGCGTACATATCAATTACCCTAAAAACTCATACATCAAGTGACCCTTTTGGCCATAAAACACAATGGAACATTTTCTTAAGCATCATCAACACATAATCACAATTAATTAATTTACAAACTAACCAAGAGCATGATGAACTTTTCCTTTTTTTTTTCCACACGCTCACAACTTCAAAGTTCAAAATATAAAAACCAAAAGCTTCCCAAAATTTGAAAGCAAGAACTATATATAGAAAAACTTGAACTAAGTCCATCTAATATAGCAATGACCAATTTTTGTGTTTATGGTATTCATGCCGCAATTCGACGATGTGTAACACATTGATGTGGAGATTGAACACCAGAAGATACAATGATTTGTGTAGCGGAAGATGAAGAAGAAGAAGAAACAGGGTTGGTAGATAATGAAGCAGAGTTTTGAATTTGAAAATGACCAGAATCACCAGTAGGAAGTCTTATGTATGAATATGAAGGTGACTCACAAATCCATGATCCTATAGCACCTTCTTTTCCACTCTTGTATTGCATTATAGTCTTGTAAACCAAAGGAATTAGACCCTCCATTATTTGTGTTTGTATAAAAGTTTGTGAGAGAGAATTTAAGGATTTTGGGTTTTAATAGTTTGTATATGAAATGAATAATTGAATTGAATGTGAGAGAAAAATGAGTAATTTGGTTGGGTATAAAAACAAGTTGGTAAAGAGGTGATGACGTTTTGGATTAGAGTCCATCTTTTTACGCTAAGCCAAGAAATTTTCAACGCAAAATCACTTAGTCATCATGAAAAATATGTGCTAACTAACATCTATCTTAATTCTTCATAGCACACAAAAATTCTGATTTTATTTTATTAATTTATTATTGCTTTGCTGGTTTTGTTTGATGGGTTTTGAGCTTTTAGATCAACACTGGATGTTGGTTTGGATTAGATTGGCTATGTTTACTTTTTTTTTTTTATTTGATGAGAAAAGGAAAGTTTACTTTTATTTTTTAATTCTGCCCCAAACTATGAACTATCATGCACTTAATTATTTTTTCATACTTATCGGGAGAAAGAAAAACACTTATTTCTTCATAGTTTGGTTTCCTTTATTTTATTTTAATGATATTATTATCTGAAATCTGTTTAGATGTTGTTTTTTTAAGTTAGATGCTTAATAAAATAGTAATTTGGTTGCTCATTCAATGTTGGCCACTTGTATGATTATGATGTTTGACATAAGATCTATTGTTAAATTAAGGTTATCATGTTATACATGAGAAAAATGATACGAAAATTCCCATGGACCACATCAATTCACATTTAATATGACTAAAAAACAAAGTCAATTTACATGATTTAATAATAAACTCAATATATCACACATCCATCAAATATAGAGCTTTTTTTTAATCAATTTTATTAATTTACTAACATAAATAAATATTTGTAAATATGTATACAATTACACCCGTATTCACACCAATTAATTAGTATCGAATAATTGAAATATATGTTTATTTTACAAGGATATTTGTTTAGCTATCAATCGCAAATTTTATTTATAGATATCCATTGACATGTACAAAATTTTTTGTCGTCCCTAATTAGATTGGCTATGTTTACCTTATAATACTTTAATTATGTCCCAAACAATAAAATGATATAGATTTCTTCATAATTCGGTTTCCATTTTTTAGTAATATTATCTGGACTTTGTTAGTTGGTTTATATGTTGTTTTTAAGTAAGTTGCTTACTAAAATAGTAATTGGATTGCTCATTCATTGTTGCCACTTGTCACTCATTATGATGTTTGACACATAGGGTCCCTTGTTAAATTATTAATCGTCTTCCTTTGAGCTTACATATTTTGCAAAATATTTCATTTGGTCGGGTAGTCGACAATTTCTATATTTGGTTTTGAATAACAATTGTTGGAGAATTGGAAATGGTGATTCAATTAAATTCTAGTATGATAATGGTTAGGTCAATCGCTGATTTTTTGGTTGATCACTCTTGGAATATTCTTACTTGTTTTGCTCATTCATCTCCTGATCTTGCTGTTGAAATGACTCAGATTGTAACCTCGTTGATTTATTGCGACTATCAATTAATTTGAAGTCTTACATGTTCTATAGTTTTATCTTTTAAAGATTCGTACAAAACTCTTCATTCTACAGGCTTGACACTTAATTGGAGTAAAAAGATTTGGAGTGCTGTAATTCCTCTTTACAAGTATTTTCTTGTATAGCGCCTTTTTCATAATAAGATGCCTATAGATGATCAATTGTAGACTTGCGGGTGTGTAGCGGTGTCGTGTTGCCGGTTGTGCTCTCAAGCTTATGAAATTACTACTCACATTTTCTTTGATTGTGTTTTTGCTACTAAACTCTAAAATTGGTTGTTTTATATTTTGCGTATTTAGATTGATTTTTCCTCCATTTTTTCTCTTCTTGATATATGTAGTAAAATATAAAGCTCTCAAGTAAGGGACGTCGTTCTCTCTACTATCATTCACACTATCTGAGTTATCTAATTTGCTCGCAATCAATTAACTTTTAACAACAAGTTGATTAATGTGCCCCACACTATTCATATGGTTTCTTCTGCTGTATCTCTCTCGGACATATTTTTTAAGGGTTTTGCATTTTTGCCAATGCAACAATTATGTACTCTTAAATATTTTCTATTGACTGTCATGCTCCTAAAGCCTTTGTTATTTCACAAGTTAATTGGTTGAAGTCTCCTTGTGGTTTGATTAAATGTAATATTGATGGTGTCTCTAGAGGTAATTCCAGCCTATCTGTTATTGGAGCTATTTTTATGGACTCTAATGGCGCTATTGTTGGTTGTTTCTTGTATTCTTTGGGTGTTTCTACATCATTTTATGCTGAACTTTTTGTTGCTATATGTATACTATTGAGATAGCTCATTCTAAACGTTGGTTTCACATTTGGATAAAGTGTGACTCATTCTAAAAGTTCTCATCCCTTTTTCTGTATTCGTTAATTTCATTTTAGGCTGCTAATGATGTTTGCTCTATTGCACCATACTAATTTTTCCTGCCCCTTGATTTTATCCCTTTGAATTTTTCACGTAAGGTTTTTAATGAGGCAGTGTTATCCATCATTGTTTTTTTGGGTTTTGGCCTAGTCCCTCAGACTTTTTATTGTTTATATTTTTTTGTTTAATAAACTCATTAGAGTACTGCAAATGATAGGTGATATTTTTGGGGTGTCAACATAGTTGAGATGTCAATTCTATCATGCGATGCTTTTGCATTCTAATTTATGCTTAAAAAAGGTTATTAATTGTGTTTTGCATAAGAAACATGATAAATGCATATTCCCGCCAAGGAAGGTTGATCTAGTTGGTTAGTCAACTTCGCATGAAAGAATATAAGTTCAACTTCGACGGTTTGCGTTAGGAGCTTGTTGGTAGGTGATTTGTAAATATATTTGTCAACATTCTCTAAATCTTAAGACTTTGCTTTAACATTGGTAAATCCTCGTGGCAAAACTCGGCAAAACTTTTTTTTATAAAAAAGGTCAAATGCATCCATTAATCCTACAAGTTATTTGTTTTTAACAAATTTGTCCTTTAAGTTTTTTTTAACAAATTAGTACTTTAAGTTTATATTTGTTACAAGTTAGTTCTTTAAATCTATAAACATTTACATGGTTAGCTTTTAATCACAATCCTTAAAAAATGATCATTTACATTATTCAAACCGATTAAAAGATTGATCACCAAATAATTCAAATTAAAGCATTAAAAAATCATTTAAACTTCAAAATAGATACGCTTAAATATATTATTTTGCCAACTTTATTGATATTTTTGACCTTATTGATGATTTAGATGTTCCATCATCTTTAATCACAACAAAAGTTTTGTTAGTAATGGACCGTTAAAGGTTGCACAAAAGTTTCTTTTTTTGAAAAAAGAAATATCTAAATATTTATT
>JBBPBP010000003.1:9852474-9871837 GCA_037974735.1 Cicer chorassanicum
AATGTAAGGATCAAATTCATTAATCGAGTCAAATCAATTTTTAACCTCTTATATTTAATTAGAATAAATTATTATTTTAATCTTTAAAAGAATAAGATCATATTATTTTGATTTCTAACTCAATAAATTTTTAAATTAGTAATTGAATCATCAAAATAATTTCAAAAAAAAAATAAAAATTTTATCATAAATTTTTTGCAATCAAGATAGTTATAACTGTTATAACGTCAGAAATTAAACTAATAAATATTTTAATGATTTAATAATTTATTTAGATTTTTTTAGCAAACGAGAGAGCAAAATAACATCATTTTATAAAATAATGGTATACCATTTAATTATTACGGGCAGACTCATACCGAGGACTATTATATTTTATTTTATTTTGAAAAGGGCTGAGGATTATTATATTACAAAATAGACCTTTCGAGCTGTCATACATAAACCGTGTCCGAAATTACTAGAAGATAAGCCCGAATACCAACTTGCCAACAAATGGCAAGAAGTTCTTCTTTTTTTAACTAAACGAAATCATTTTATGTAGAAATTTTAAATTTCGTTTAGTCGTTGATATAGAAAATAAAGAGAAATCTAAAAATATGAAAATTCAAGAACTACCTGTTCTTCAATATCTAATATTCTGTTTACACATAGACTTCATATATAGTTATAAAAAAGGTGTATTTATAAACTATATGTTAACATTCAAACTACCAAGATATTTTCAAGTCAAATAAGAGAATAAATATTATCATGTATAATTTAAATATGAAAGAGGAATGTATGATCTCTCACCCTTCAAAAAATATTTCTTATAATTTTTCTTCTTCGCATTTTGAATAGTAAAAGATCACAAGTTATACTTTTACGTATAAATTACACATATTAAGGTAATATGTGATATTTTTCCATTTAAAAAATTTTCTCATATATTTTTCTCTCTTTAAATGATAGAAAATTACATTACTTTCTTATTGATAAATTACACATGAGAAGATCCATCATCATAATATATATTATCATTATCAATATGGAACTTACATAGGAAAGAAGACTTACCTCAAAGTCTATCTCAATATCAATTGAACGAACTATATTTTTGTCAATAAAAATGTCATTGAACACCTCATATTTTTAATGGAAGAGGTTCTGCATTATCGGTAAAATAGTTTTACATTGATATCTAATAAAATTTATATATTCCACTGCATTATACTATTTCATTTCACTTTTATGATAAAATATAGTAAAATGGATAACTCAATTTGGAAAACAGTGTAAAACTATTTTATGGTGACATTCGCATCCATTAAACTTTATTTTTATTTTGAAAATAAGCTGCTTTGAAATTATGCTTTTCGGAAGAAAACATTTTCTGAAGTTAATCAAATCTTCATATAACATTTTTTAATATATATATATATATATAGCTCACCCTAGCCCCGGGCCTTTTGCTCTTCTAACGTAAGCTCCAAGGCTTCACACCAAGTCTTCACTGACAGAATATGCATGCTTAAGTAGGGTCAGGCAGAACCGTTGTTGCCTGATGGGAACTCCCTCCATATTGCTATCAATGTCTTCATGTCGCACGACCTCTTAATATATATATATATATATATATATATATATATGTAATTCTTGGTAACTTAACAGATGCATTAAACTCCAAGCATTGCAACCACTTGACCGAGTGATACATTAAGTTATTTAATTTTGCTATATTAATATATCTATTCAAGAATGTCAAATATATTTTGGAAATTCCCCTCAAAATCCCCTACCATTTTTAAAATATATCTAAATTGTTATTCAAGAAATCTCATGATTTCATATAAAGGTATCTTACAATTTGAACCATTACTTAGTAAGTTATGTTTTCACTCATCCCCAAATAGATTGGTAAACAAACTTTGAACCAACCATTCGTTAGAACAAGTGTGCATAACTCACACATGAAATCTCGGTACCATTGATCGAATTATAAAGATGACGCATTTGATAAGGTCTTGTGTCTCGTATCCTTTTCATGAGAATTTAAGAATCAAACCCTTGAATTCTATGAAGCAGCCCATAATTATACATTCCAACAAATATATATTATATGTCCATTAAGAGGAGACCTCATCCTACCACTTTTATTTTATGGTCCAAGTACTTTTATCTTTTGTGATATATCTATTGTTAAGTATTTCAATCACTCTAATAGTGTACTTTCATCATTGAACTCAAGACTTGATGCTACTCAAGTGTGAGTTGATCGGTTTCACCATTGATGATTATCTAGATATGAGCTTGTATCACATCGCTAATAATGTCTTCAACACCATGTCCTTTTTCAAAGCTTTCGTCAAATGATTTGCAAGATTCTTTTTCAGTTTTTACAAACACTATGGATATCACTCCATTAAATCTTTTACATAGCTATGTCTTAAACCAATATGTCTAGATTTTCTATTATATACTTGGCTATATGCTTTTGATAGTGTGGATTCACTATCACAATGTATGAATACTAGTGCAATTGGCTTTGGCCAAATTGATATCTCATACAACAAATCTCTTAGTCATTCAGCCTCTTTACTTTCTACAGCTAGAGCAATAAATTATGTAGCAATGGTGGTGTCGGCAATGCAAATTTGTTTCTTTGAACCCCAAGAAACTACACCTCCACCAAGGTTGAAGATCCATCCACTTGTTGAAGCATGATCCTCAACAAAAGTTACCTAACTGGCATGTGTATATCCTTCCAACACTAAAGGATATTCACTATTGATTAAACTATAGTTAATTGTTCCTTTCAAATATTTTAATGTTTTAATAATAGCATGTCAGTGTTCTTTACTTGGATTGTTTGTATACCGACTTAATTTTCCAACAACATATGCTATATCAGATCTAGTACAAGTCATGACTTACGTGTCACAGGGCATCCTTTAGGTGGTTGTAAATTAATATTTTGATCAAATGGGGTAGAAATATAATCAAAATGATCAATTTTCTTTAGCACTTTCACAATATAATGAGATTGGGATAAACCAATATTTACACCATCTCTTATTATTTTAATTCCTAAAATCACATATGCTTCACCTAAATCTTTCATATCAAAATTTTTGATAAGAACCCTTTTGTCTTTTCTACCTCTTCTAAATTGGTGCCAAAGATTAACATATCATCGACATATAAACAAATAATAACATCCTTTATATATTATTGATAGTGTTGACCAACTATCACCAAACCATGACACTTTTGTCATTTAATCTCTTTACATTGTATCACAAACAATTAATAAGTATCTCAATTATCACATACACAAACTTTTATGTCATTCTACCTTTTACTATATTTAATAAGCATCTCAATTTAAAATTTGAATTTCCTTTTCAATATATTCAAGTCTAAGATATAATACATTGAATGCATTAAATATATATTGCCACAAGCTAACAAAGCATGATCATAAAAATTTCTCATAATCAAATATCATAAGGTGGGTCCAAACATGTAAGTCATCTACTTCTTAACAAATAAGAATTCATTTCATTTTTATTAAAGAAACTATTTCTTCATAGTTATAACTAATATATGCATCATAAATTCTATTTGTTAATCTAAGTTTCGTATTTAAATATGTTCTATGGTAAATCCAAATTAATTTTAATATCAAGATAAGTAAGAAATAATTGCTTTCATATTATGATATGCATATAATATGAGATCCCAAACTCTTAATTAAAAAAAAAAGAACTTTCTTACATTTACCAACAATTTCATTAAAGCATAAAATTGACTTATGATAACTCATAGATTATAATAAATTAAATCTATCACTTGATTACTTAAAATGGGTTTTAGAGGATTTAAAATAAACTCATGACACTTGAGTAAAACAACCTTTATATTAAAACACCAAAAGGTTTTGAGCAAAAGCGCGTACTCAGTAACCTACTTCAAAACAATATAAGGACGTATGATAAACATATTTAAAATTTCACCCATAAAATTTCGAATTTATTTTTTGACTAAATAAAATTTCAACACTTACAATATCATGCTCAACACATAAATAATTATGTTGTTGTAATTAAAAAAAAATAACATTTAATATAATCAAACTTCTTCAAATTTACATACTAGACTAGATTTAAAATGAGGTATAATTATGCTGAAGTAACCAACTTGAAAATAGGTTAGATTGTACTTGAATGAAAAATTTGCATCCAAGAATGATGTCATTAACACATGTAACATGCATGAAATATATTGCATACAATCTAGACAAACAAACTCATTCACGAACCATAATAATATATTTTTAAAAAAATACAACATGTTCTTTATAACATATACCAATATTATTTTAAGATGTAGTATTATCAAAAAGCATCTTGCAATGAATGAAGATACAATTCAGAATTAAACAAGGACTAAATTGAAGCACTAATTTTATCTATAAATAGATACTCAAGGCTGAAGAAGAAGAAGATTATCGAAAAATCAGAAGAAAAAAAAAGTAGAATAAATCTAAATCAAATTCCAAATTCATCTTAGAGTTCAAAAAGAGAAACACTTGTTCAAATAAGAATTATTTTCTGAGTGTTTTTTCTTAGAGTGTGAAAGTTATTATTATTATCAGCTTTTTTAGAAGCAAACACTTACAGTTCCAATCTTTTATATCCGACCAGATAGTGGTTAAGTTCCTTCTTCAATCTCACTACAAGAAAACACTCATTTTGTGGCCAACTTATAAAATATTTTGTGGCTGAAAAAAACCCTCACAAATTACTGACCGAAAAAGCCCTCACAAATACTAAAATTCAAATTTGTTGTTATTTGTGGCGGAAAAAACCCTCACAATGGATTTGAATTTCAGCAGAATTTTGTGAAGGCAAAAGCCCTCACAAAATTACACTGTTGTGCCTTTATAAGGGCTTAGGCCGCCACAAAATCGCACATTTATGAGGATAAAAGCCGCCACAAAGTCACTCGTTTGTGACTGCAAAAGCCGCCACAAAAGGCGTAGTGTATCGTTGGCATTTATGGTTGCTTTGGCCGCCACAAAGTCAGTTTTTCTAGCTGCAAAGGCCGCCACAAAAACCCACATTACCGTTGGCACTTGTAGCCGCTTTGGCCGTCACAAAGGTCCAATTTTGTGGATGTTTTGGCCACCACAAAGTGTCATTGTTCTCCTATAAATATATCTCTTCCTCTCATTTTTCATTTCTACCTTCTCCCTAAATTTTCTCTCCACCTTCTCTCTACAAATATTTTTTCTCCAACATTTCTCTTTTAGTTGTTAAATTTTGGTAAGTTTTTATTTTTTATTTTATTTTTTAATGTTATTTTTTATTTGAAGTTATTTTTTTAATGAATATTATTTAATTTTTATTTTGACAGTGGTGCTATTATGGTTATTGCGAATAGTAGTTACTTGTTTGTAAGTTTCAAGTCTAACACTACTCGGCATCAAGTATGTAATGCATTTTAAATATAGATCAATAATTATATAATTATTATTGTTATATGGTTTTAAAATATTTTTAGACTTAATATTTTATTTTAGAATGTAGATTAATATATTATTTTTAAAATTGAGTATAATATTATTTTTAAACTTTAATATTAGTAAGATTTGTTAAACAAATTACTAGTAAAATATTTAATTTGTAAAGTTTATACTCAAATTAAAATGTAGTTATTTTTTAATTGTTGATGAAGTGCTATTTTTTTATTATAGTTATTATTGGTATTATGATTTATTATGTTAGTAAAATATAATTTTATTAAGAAATTGTAATTTTTTAGCAACAAAATAATACTTATGAAAAAAAGATTTATAATAATGATCTAATCATAAAATATGTAATATCATAAATATAAAATATTTTTATTTTATTTTAAAATACATAAAAAGTAAATCATTCGAAATGTTGGTATATTTGCCCAAAAAAAAATTAGAAATTATGTTGCTTACATAATATATGATAAATAAAAATTTGAAACATAATAAAAATATTATTAAAATTAATGATATTAATATTTGTTGTTAGTTGTTACAAAGAGTTGTAGTTGAGTTCGTACAAAAAATTTAGGCTAAATACCACCCGTTGTTAGTTTTTTTTTTCTTCCCGATTTGGTTCTTAATGTTTTTAAATAATTTCAGCGTTACTCTTTAAGTGGGGTTCCGTTAAGAAAAAGTTAAAAAATCCCTCATCTGGATCATTGCATATGTTCATCAAACCTCTATGAACGATTGTCACTGATCTGAAGTCGTGTCTATGGAGTATAAATACCCTATAGCTTCAGTTTTGACGAATCAAAACTTAGAAAAAACTTTGAACATTTTTCTGAAATATTTCCAAAACATACATGGTAACTTTTCTGAAAACGGATGAGTGATTTTTTAACTTTTTCTTAACAGAACCCCACTTAAAAGGTAACGCTGAAATTATTTAAAAATGTAAAGGATTAAATCGTGAAAAAAAAGAAGATAAAAGACTAAATCGTTAACTGAAATTAAGTTAAGGGATCACGGGTGGTATTTAGCCAAAAATTTATATACTTTTACTGTCTCTATTTTTGTTTATAAGGACTTATTTTATGAAAAAGTTCATTAAATATCATTTAAAATTTTATTTTAATTTATATATATATATATATATATAGTCTTTATTATGATTTATTATATTATTTGTAAATGTTCATTTAATTGATAAATAAAGTATGTCATAATTTATTATTTAGTAATTTGTAGATGTTAATAACAATATATATAATGCTTTTGAAAAATAAAGCAATTTATATATAAAACATCGATCTTATTAATGATGGTGCAAAATATATTTAATTTTCAGAATAAACACACACACACACACACACACACACACACACATATATATATATATATATATATATATATATATATATATATATATATATATATATATATACACACACGCACACACACATATATGGATATAGACCGTAGTTGGATATATGATAGAAATTATCTCGTAAGGAAGGGTCTTAAACAACGTTTTACTAACAAGGTTGAAGAATTTCTCAATTTTGTGAGAGTGCAAAAAATTGTGGAAGATGAAGGGGGGATGAGATGTCCATGTTGTTTATGTCTATGTAGACGGTTTAAGAGTGAAGATGAAATAAGAGTACATTTATATGAAGATTTCAGCCTAACTATTGGATTTGGACTACTCATGGGGAAGAGACTCCAACAACGCCTAGTACTAGTTACGTGTGGAGAATAACATAGGTCATTCAAGTAGAATGATGGAGGGAGTGGAGCTAATGATCAGAGTAATTACTATGATGATTGATGTATTTGAATAATATTTGCTATTTTCATTTTTGGTTTGTATGAATTTATTATACATTATTATTTAATTATGGTATGTTTAATTTTTGGTTTGTAAGACATAATTAATTAATTTTAGAATGTTTTATTTTGTTTGGTATATATAATTCAAATTTATAATTTTATATAATTTATTAATATATAATATTTATTTTAAATTTAAATCTAAATTTTTAATTTTTAAATTATATTAATATTATTTTTTTATATATAATATCATTTTTTAATATTAATTTTGAATTTTATAAAATTGTATTTTTTAATAAAGTCACACATTTGTGGCGGCCTAAACCCCTACAAATTGGACAGTTTATGGCGGCCAAAGCCCTCACAAACTGATTATTTTATGTCATGTCATCCTTTGTGGCGGCCTAAACCCTCACAAAGGACAGCTTTTTTGGCGGCCTAAGTCCTCACAAATTTGTGGTAGACTTATCCGTCACAATTTTGTGAGGGCTTAAGCCCTCACAAATGGTAATCAAAAAAACTGAATTTTGTGGCTGTTTTGGCAGCCACAAACCTTTCTGACAGGCTTATTTGTGGCTGCCAAAGGCAGCCACAAATTTTCCTGTTGTGGCTGCTTTTCTCCCTTTGTAAGGGAATTTGGCCCCCACAAATCCTTGTTTTTCTTGTAGTGTCTGGGATTGTCAGGTTGTTAGGAGAAGACTTTGTTGAGAAAAAATCTCAATTTAATGTGTTGATGTAAACAAACAAAGGTTGATTAAGAATGTTAATTATGATTCTAAATGTTATGTTAATTTAACTTGTGCTTTTGAGTGTATTAAATTAAATATAGGATTTAAACAAAGCAAAGAAATCAGCATAAAAAGGCAAGAAACTGAACAGATGAGAAAGGAGAACATTCTTAACAAAATTTGGAAAAATGTTCTCCAGGTCCAAGATTGATCATCTCAGCCTCAAGATCAATCAATCTCCACTGATTAAAAGAAGATTATGCCTCTGGAATTTACACTTATATTATCAGTACTTGACAAGGAACAAATAGGATCCATTTTAATTAAAGAAACCATTCGAATCACAAAGAGAAAAGGTCATGAATCAAGCAAGTTCAAACTAGTCTGAACCTTCTCCAACTTGAATGCTATAGAATGTTGAACGATCTTGAGTTATACAAAACTTCCAGATTGATCAGGAAAACATCCAGAATGATCAAAACTAAACCTCCAGATTGATTATCAATCTCCAGGATGTTCAAGACTAAGTCTCCAGATTGATCACCAATCTCTAGAATTGTCAATAAACATTCTACAGCAGTTCATCATCATTCTCCAAGTTGTTTTGAAATAATTAGAACTCCAGATCGAATCAATGGCATTAACAAATATATCTGAAGTATAAAGGATCATTAAACACAAGAGAAATATGATCAAGAACAAAGCAATCAATCCAGTCAAAACATAACTAAAAAATGATCAAAGACTGGAATATTTTAAATCATATAAATTGGTCTTTGGTCAAAACTGGCAGAGCACTACCAACAACTCTTTTTGACCATTATTAAATGCCCTAAAAGCCTATAAAATGAAGGCCAATGCTCAAGGAAAACACAGAGCTTCAAAGACTAAGTAATTCATTACTCATTTCAATCATACTTGAATTTCTCCCACTCACATACATTGAATCAGTTCTGATTTTTCTCGTGTATTTCTCTGTCAAAGAATCATATCTCAAACAAGTGTTGAGCCTTCTCAGATTCTGACAAAACACTTTGAATCATATCATTGTAGACTCAAGGCTATAGTGTGAAATATAGTTTTGAGTAAGCTTTTAGGAAATCCTTTTATGATTAAAAGGTGAACGGTAAAATCCTATCTAAAGATTGATAGGTGATTTGATTAAACTCCTTTCTAGGTGGAAAGGATTTGTTTTTGTAACAGATCAAGGTTGATCTGAAACAGGGTGTGCAAAACCAAGATTGTTCTCCGTTTTAGCACTTAGTGAAAATCTCACAATTGTGAGGACTGGACGTAGCCCGAGTTGAGTGAATTAGGATATATCGTTGTGTGGCATTTCTTCCCTTATTTCTATTTACCTTAAGTCTGATTGATTATCAAGTTAAATACATAAACTGAATTTCTGATTTTAACTAACCAAGAACGTTCTCCGTTTTCTGGCAAAAACCAATAACATTCTTCGTTTTCTGTTTACTCAACCAAGATCATTCTTGAGTTAAATTATTAAGTTTTTACAGGAAATTTTTAAATAGGAACATTTACAATTCAAATCCTCTTCCTTGTAAATCGACATTTTTACTTCAGACTTCGCTTGTAGGGCCAAGGTGGTTAGTTCCTCAAAAGTCTGGTGTTGTCAGGCTGTTTGAGAAGACTGGTTTGGAAGGTCATGTGTTTTGTAATTCAAGATATTTGAATTAATGGATTAAAGCCTTCAAAATAAGGGGATTGGATGTAGCCAAGTTAGTGGTGAACCAGGATAAATCTATGTGTCCAATTGTTTAGGCTTTCATTATTTGATGCCTCTGAACTCGATTGCTTCTTATCTAAGTAGTTCATAAAAACCAACCAATTTTCATCACATTAACAAAAAGTTATCAACTTTGTCCAACACAATTCTGTTGAGACAAAATCTCTCAAATGATTTTAATGATAACAAAATTGCTTAAAGATTATGATTGTGGTTTATGATTAATCTGTGCTTTTGAGTGAATTATTATAAGAAAACAGGTTAATCTTCAATTAGATTAAAAGGGAGAAAAATCTGGGTTAATTTATTAAGTGTTCAAGCTGGAGGATAAGACACAACATTGAGAGGATGGGTCTTCAAGATGAAATTTTCCATCCTCGTGGAAATAATGCTTTTAATTCATCAAAGGGAGTCAAAACAACATGAATAAATGAATCCATAAAGCATTTGATCAAAAGAAATCAGAAGACCAGCTGTACAAGGTACGAGGATGGCTTAAAGCTGGGATTTTCAAGAAGTCACATGTTGCAAACTACCTTCCTATGTGCAAAGGCTAAGGGCAGACCTATATATCATTCTTGTATGATTGGAAAAATAAAGCAAAGTCAATCTAAAGAAAGGCAACTTCAAACAAACTCAAAATAGAAGTCTACAGGTCTTGAAGAATGAGAAAAGAAAAAGACAACACAAGACCAAGGTCTAATGCAAGTCAATTTCCAGGCTGAGGACAGACTGCTTCTGTCCAAGGACAGCTGATGGCATTTTCGTAAATATGATGAAAGACCATGGTTTGTTTAGAATTAAATTCATCAACACACTACAACATTGCAGAAAAAAGATCAAAATCTTAAGTCTATCATAGTCATCCTCTCTTTACACTTTCTACATTCATACAGTAGATCTTTGAAATATCCTTTTAGAAGGTGTTTAAGTAAAAAGAAAGAAATCATACTTTTATCACTCTGTAATTTTCAAGTAAGTTGTACTTGAAAATATTTGAAACTCAGTTGTAAGCTTGGTGAAGCTTGAGAATACACAAAGTGTAATCATCCTCGGTGAGAGGCTGATCTGATTGTTTTTAGTGAAATCTCACAAGGGTGTGAGGACTGGTAGCCATCTTTGGGTAAACCAGTATAAAAGTTGTGTGTCTATCTCTCTATATTTTCCTTGCATTTATTCTGTTTATATTTAAAAGTTTAAAAATCTGTTTTCCAGTTCGCATCCTCTCTGAGAGGACAGAAACTCAAAAACTCTTGAAACTATTTTTAAACGCCAAAATCCCTATTCAACTTCCTTTTAGTGATATTTAGCTCCATCAAATTCAACTCCCCTTCTCGTGTGTGCACCTTCAGAAACTCATATGAATTGGTGAAAGTAAACAACTCTTGAAAGAATATGTAACTCTTGATTACTTAACAGATGCATTAAATTCAAGCATTACAACCACTTGATCAAGTGATACATTAAATTATTTCATTTGAATATATTAATATAACTATTTAAGAATTTCAAATATATTTTAGAAATTCTCCTCGTATTTTATTTTAGTTAAAAAATGAAGCATTTTAAAATGACATTTACCTAGACAATATTGTAAGAAAGTTTGCCTTCAGCGAACAACTTTTTAAACAAATTGAACTTTTTTTTTCTTTTTTGTATTTTAACTACATACTACAAATTTTTATAAGACGTTTGAGAGAAAAACCTTATTTAAATATATACAAATTGATACATAAAAAAAATGTAACTATTTAGATAACGTTTGTCCCTCAAACATTATATTAAAAATTATATATATAAATTTTGTAATATATATATATATATATATATATATATATATATATATATATATATATATATATATATATATATATATATATATATATATTCCCTCCTATATTAAGGGCAATTTTGTGATTTTTAGCATTTAATTATATAAATATTTATTATTTTTAACACTTTATCATTTTAAATATTTAGTAATTAGTTTGGCTATGCACAACACACTTGCTCAAGTTGATCACGACATACTTTTAAAGTAGTATCTATTGTTAGTTCATGGATCATGATACACTCGTTCGAAAGTGCTCTTTATTTTGTCTATGTCTATCCTAAGAACACATGATTTTGGTGGGAGTTTTACATCCTTTCATAGAAGGTGGGTAGTATCTTTTCACTATAATATTGAGGTCAAATATTTTATTGATGTAATAGTTGGAGTACTCCTTCTACTCACATTAATACAAAATTTGTTTAAAAAAACATTTTATCATTTTATTTAAGTATTTATTATTCATGTTAATTTATATTTTTATTCACTTCACACTTATCAATATGTTTTATATTTCTATATTTTCTTTTTTAATACTAAGATATTATCTCATTTTTACTTCTTTTTTGCATATTATATCTATCACATCCACACATTTCAAAATATTCATTTTTTTTAATCTTTTTTTATGTTTATTACAATACACCACTTATATATGATTGTAAATTTTGACATTTAAAATTTATTTAAAGTAATATTCACTTTCATTGGATTGACAACTATATTGATGTATTAACTTATATTAGTTTAATAAAAGTTCATGGAAAAAGTAAATTCCTCGCAAATATACCAAAACTAATTTATAAATAAAACATTAACATGATCCTATGTATAATGTTGCTACACACATATATCATGTTATGCTAGAGCCTACCTCAGGCTCAAGATGATAAATCAAAAACTTTAAGTCTCTTAACAAAATTATAATTTTTAAATATATTTAGTTCTATAAAAAATAAAAATATTTAAAGTATAACAACTAAAAGACATCACAAGTGTAAAAAAATAAAACAATTAACATATTTAATTATAAAATTTACATTTCAAAAAACAAGAACGGAAACATTTATTTAAAATTACTATAAAATTGTAATTTTAGCATTAAAATGCCTCCTATATTATTAGTCGGTCGCTAATAATGGTCGGAAATTTAACATATTGATTTTTATCACTAATAAATTAATGACAACTTTTGTGAAAGAAGTCCATCTATTGCAATTTAATTTAGTTATGATTACTATATAAAATATACTATATTGTTATTGTGATCATTTTCTCTCATACTTCTCAACACCCACAAGTCTTTCTAAAAAATTTGCAGGTCGTCATACTCATTTGGGAAACTAGAATTTGTATTCTTACACCTAAAAAGAAAGAAAAAACTAATTACCAAAATTACCTTAAAAGTATGACTGCAATTGAATAGATTTGTAGAATTTGATCGAATGAATGACATGAGCTTAGTTTTCTACTTTTTTTTATAGTCAAAAAAGGAAGAAATGAACTGGAAATGACATATGTTCCATTTCATAACTCCATCATTTCGGTCTCTGGAATGTAGACTTTAATGATCTATTCCGTTTTGTTGCGGTCTACTCGATATTTTTTTATTTTATTTTATATATTTAAAAGTTTTTATTAAATAGGATTTTGGAGTCTCATCAGCAGCATCTTCAGATGGACTTCAAAACTCAAAAAGCACTTAAAAGAGATATTTATAGATCTTTCATTTAAAAAATTATTTGATAGTAGAAATTGGACATACCACTTTGTGAATGTCAACTAATTAATTCTATGGTAATTTGATATTTAAACATAAATGAAATAAATTGTATATAATAATGTGAACATATGGAACTTTTAGTTTGGTGTATCAATTCATCGATCATTGGTTAAGTTTGAAGACATACAATTATTTTAATTTATAAAGTCATCGGACATTTAAAATATTTATCAAAAGAGGTGAACATTTTTGTTGTTCCATCAAAATATTTAAGTCTGATACATAGAGGAAAACATTTATATTTAATAAGTATGACACACACACACACATATATATATATATATATATATATATATATATATATAGCATCTTCAACTCTCATAAGTAGGCAACAAAATCTGGCGCAGCCGGTTGAATCCCCCGGAGTTTTGCTTTTTTTTTTCCTCTCCACTAAAGCGGTTGATTTGGAGGCAATTTTTTAGCTCAAAATCAATCTCTGCATTGTTATTTTTTTCTTATTTAAATAAGTAATTTTTATAAAAATTTAGTTTTTTTCTTGCATTTGGCGTGATTTTTTTGTGACATTGTTTTGTTTTTCGTTTTGATGTAGTATTTTTTAGGCTAAATACTACTCGTGGTCCTTTAACTTAATTTCGGTTAACGATTTAGTTATTTATCTTTTTTTTCCCAATTTGGTCATTTATGTTTTTAAATAATTTCAGCGTTACCCTTTAAGTGGGGTTTCGTTAAGAAAAAATTAAAAAAATCCCTCTTACGTGTTCAGAAAAAGTTACCCTTTATGTTTTGGAAATATTTCAGAAAAATATTTAAAGTTTAATCTAAGTTTAGTAGTAGGATTGATTAGTTAAAACTAAAGCTATGAGGTATTTATACTTCATATTTTGTGCGATGTTAATGGGTCAGATTAACATATCAGTTCGATTAATTATATATTATATCAATGACTTGATCGTCACCGCTACAGATTCGGAGACATAAGTATTCTAATTATTTTAATTATATGAGTGATACATATTTAGATGCATGAATATTCTGATTACTTTAATTATGTGAGCACTACATATTCAGATGCATAAATATTTAAGTTAAAAAATTCAAAATGTTTTAGCTGGTGTATTTTTGGTGTTTCATTTTAAATATTTTGTCTTATGGTGGCTAGGCATTGTCTAAATGGACGTTTGATTGCATTTCTTTATTTATTTTTTACCGTATTTGTTTTATTTATCTCAAACTGTGTCGCAAAGCTTACGAGGATATTAAAGATGTAAATTAGTTATAAGTTAATTAATTATTCTAGTCATGTATTAGTTACAAATTAGTTACTCTAGTTAGGTTAAATGTTAGTAGTTCTAATTGTAAATATATTTCTCATTTGAATAATACAAACATTATCTTTAATTTTCTCTCTTCCGTGACTTGATATCAAAATTTTATATAATCTATTACCGTTTCATAATATCCATATAAGCTTATCTAAATTTTAGTTTTAAATTCAACCCAAATAACATAAAATGATTATTGACCCTACGTAAGTAACATAAAATAATAGAGTAACATAAAGATTTTTTTACTTGTCACCTCCACCTATACCTCTCACTCCCAATACACTTAAAGAGACTATTTTACCCTTTTTATTATATATAAAAATTTGATTTTTTTTTTCTTTTCACTCACATATTCAAAACTTTAGAAAAACTTATGAGCAAATTTTCAAATTTTCGAAACTTTGGTTGATTATAAAGTTTTCAAAATATAAAATGAGTTTACTTTCGAAAGATTGAATTAATTTGTAATCTTTGAAATACAATTTATTGTATTTATAAAATATTTTCGAATTTTCCGCATTTAACAAAAGTTTCGAAATGAAAGTTTCGGAACTTTCAAAATTTCAAAACATGAATTTTCCAAAAGTTTCAAAAACCAAATTTTCTAAACGTAATTTTACATTTCAAAACTTTTGAAGAAGATGAAAGTTTCGAACATTTAGAATTTTACCCTAATATTTGAAATGTAAATTTTGTTTCAAAATAGTTACATTATTTTTTTTTTTCTGTAATTTCCTATTTCAAAAATTTCATGTTCTAGAGTTTCCTATTTCTATTTTGAAGTTTATGCAATTTCCTATTTCGAAAATTTCTTATTCTAAAATTTTCTATGTCAAAAATATTAATTAATTTTCCTATTTTTTGAATTTCCTATTTCAGAAATTTCGCAATGTTTGAAAATTTCAAAATTTTAAAGAAAGAAACTGGAAATTACGTTTTTAATGTTTCAAATTAATCCAAAAAATTCAAAAATTTGAAACATAAATTTTTTGAAAGTTTCAAAAATCAAATTTTCTTACATTTCGAAAAAAAGATGAAAGTTTTGAATGTTTTGAAAATTTAAAATTTTATTCAAATTTTGAAATGTAAATTTTGTTTTAAAATAATGACATTCTTATTTTGAAATTTCTTATTTCAAAAATATCTAAACTTCTGAAATTTCATTTTCAAAAATTTTTTATTCTAGAATTTCATATTTTAAATTTAGTAAAAAAGGTAAAATAGTTTTTTTAAATGTATTGAGATGGTAGGAGTTATAGGTGGAAGTGACAAATAGAAAACTCTAATATAAAATGGTAAAGTTAATCGAACACGGCCCAATTGAGAATGGGCCAGAAATAGAGCAGATATCAAATATGTTCATACAAGGCTACATCCTCAAAACCTTCATGCTTTATTTATTTTTTCACATGATACAAGAAAATGAAATGGAAAAAATAAAATGAGTAAACGGGAAAAAAATGAGAGTGAGTAGAAAATACAATAACTTTATTCTTTGAGTCAAGAAAATAGAATAATTCTAGTCAATTAAATTAGTGAGGTAATTATTTTTATTGTGTTGGTACGAGTGAAAGGGTAAAGGAAAGACATTGAGTAAAATAAATTAAATAATATACAGGATTAAATTTTTTTACTCTTACGAATATACCAAATTTTATTTTAGTTGCTATAAAAATTTCCTGCAAATTTTCAACCTCAAATATTTTTATTATCAATTTTAATCTTCACTTTTTTTTTTTGTCTATAGTCCTCATTTTTTTTAACGAAAGTTTGCGTGACAAGTTCTGATTGACTTATTTTGATGAAGTGTCATTGTGAAGATCTTAAAATATTATTAACTTAATAATTTAACCATTTAAATTTGACTTATATTTAATCTCTATTAATTTTTTTACAACCCAAATTAAAAATCAAATAATTAAATTAAAGATTTAAATAGTTAAATAGTTAAATTATTAAATTAATTATAATTTTAAGTATTAATAATGACACATCATACATACAAAATCACTTCTCCCTAGCCCTCTAGACTTTTGTTAAAATGTGGAAATTAAAATGGATAACTGAAAATATTTGAGGGACGAAAATTTAAAAGAAAATTTTATAGAAACTAAAAACTAAATTTAGTATATTCATATGATTGAAAAAAAATATTTTAACTATAATATAAATATCCATATATAAAAATGTAGATCATCTCAAAAGTGAAAGACACTTTGATTAAATGGTTTTGGGCACGAAGAAAACAAATGGAGATTCCTCAGAAGTTGGAGTTGGAAATGAATCAAGTTGAGTCGAATATCAATTTAGTTCGACTCAATAACATTTAGTTTAACTTGATATTTCACTCAAATTCATCACGAACTTACTTTTCAACTCGAACTTAACTCGATTCATGTTCATGAACAACTCAATTCAACTCAATACCTAGAATCAAATAAACCAAAGGTCCAACAAATGCAATATATCACCTTTTGACTTGTTGGTCATTTTTGTTACTATGATAGAGACTAGATTTGGATAAAGTATATTTTTTTAGTAGCTTTCAAATGATATAAAAAATATCTTAGTATTAGTTTTTCTAATGATTTTTATTTTGTTTTAAAATGACATTTACAATGTATACAACATCATCTTTAAACATTTTAATACTTACACCTAAATTAAATTATTTATTTACAACTCTTAAGTCAAATTTATTTCATACAAAAATAAAATAATATATATATATATATATATATATATATATATATTTAATTGGTTTATTAATTAAACGAGTTGAACTATACATAGAAATTTTAACTCATTTATTTACCGAACTTTATTTTCAACTCAAATTCGAGTGATTTGGTTCATGAACCAAGTTCAACGAGTTAATTATTGTCGCATCTGATTTGTTCGCGAAAAAAAAGTCGTCACCAATTTTGTTAAAAGAAAAATTGGATAAAACCTAAAATGAAGAGAAAGAGATAACAATATGTTGTTTTCATTTTTACCCTTTTTATTTATCTTATTTTTTTAAAAGTATTTTTAAGTTTACATGAATGAGTAAAACAATAAATGAGTGTTTGTGTGAGGTTTGCGATTTTTTCACATAATACTGATCGTTGAAGAATGCGTTTTCTCAATTCAATATTTTATTTTATATTTAGAATATGAAAATGCATTTTGTTTAAATTATAACATCATATATACAAAACAAAAAAACATGATATGATTATAAAAAATATTACAAATAGTCTTGCTATATGAGCAAAGTTAACATGAAAACAATAAATAAAAACTAAGACAATAAACAAAACAAAACTATTATACTATTTTGTTTCAAAGAAACGAAATTTACATACCGAATTTGCGAGAATTGTTTTGTCTTCCCTTTTATCTTAGTCTTGGATTTTTCTTTTTTTAAATGAGTGATTATCGAGAAGGTTGTGTAAGAATGGCGCAACTGAGAACTAGTAGTGACTTTCAGGTGGACGGATTCAAACACCTAAAATCGTTCATATTTTCTAATCCCTTCTTCCCCTCTTTTTGCTCTCCTTCGTGAGAGTCTTATAACACTCTTATTTATATTAACAAATTAAGTTTACGTAAATTTTAAAAATAAATGTCTACCATTATGACTAATTAAGTTGAATGCTTGAGTTTTACTTTTTCTTTTAAAAACTTTATTAAAATTCCAAAAAAACATATTAAATATAAATCAATCAAATTAATAACATCTATATTTAATTTACTCCAAAAAATCTCATATTTATTAATTTTATGTTTAATTTCGTTTTTTTCCATTAAATAAAAATAAAAAAATTGAATTAATTTTTTTTATTACCATGTTATTATTAGACAGAAGTAATAAATAAAAATAAATAAAAAGTCTAATATATATCTCTTTTTAGTAACAAGCGAATATCATACGAAAAATTAAATGAAAATCATATATTAAATTAAAAAAAAAAGTTAGGGTAAAAAGTCAAAAACATTTATTTTGTTAATTTTTTTGTGAATAATTAATAAAAAAAACAAAATTAAATGTCGACAATTATCAAATCGAACATCAAATTATTTTCGAGTTAAATTTTATTGTGAATTCTACTCTAAAAGTACACTAGAGATGCAGTGTCTAAATTAGAGAGAGCATGAAAAACTAATTTTGTACTCCATAAAGTATTTTTAGTTCAAATTTTAAATGAAGTACATTTATTTATTTTTATATAACTTTGCCTTATAAGTGAGTTTTGACGGAGTAACTAAGACACTGTATATCAAATAATTGTGGAACATAACGGAATATTTCACTCTAAAATGCTGCAAATGTTTCAGAACTTGTCGTGAGACACCCATCATTTTGGAATTGAACAGGATGGTCCTGGATCAGGCTTAAGGGTACCACCACTGAATTTGTAAAATGGGCCAATAAAGGCGCGTGTGACAAATCCGTAGAGCGCGTATAGGCCTGTAACTATAAGAAACACATCAAAAAGACTGTAGATACTGGGATACCAAGTAAGAATGTTGACGTCAGTAGTGATGTTCATGTGCCTTTCTTTTTCTATCAAATATTATGCTCTTTTTGTCGGTGTCTTGTGTTGCACTCCACTCTTTCACACAACAACCTCGCTCCAACTCTTTTTGAATTTTTTTTTTTT
>JBBPBP010000003.1:9885915-9897644 GCA_037974735.1 Cicer chorassanicum
ATGAAAGAAAAAGAAAGATATATAAAAATGAGGTATTGAATTAATATAAAAAAATTAAGAAAGCACACGTATAATTACTTTTTAATTTGTCACACAACAAATTTGATATTATTTAGGTATATAAATGACTAAATTGAAAGATATTTAGAACAAAAATATAAATTGCAAATTTCGACTTAACAAATATAAAACAACAACTAGGACTCAAATTCCCTCCTTTTCACTATCATAATCTAAAATATTCTCTAATAACTAAATTAATTAAGTTTATTCACCCCTAAATTCAAATCGATAAAAAAAGGTTAAGGAAATTTCCTTGATTTAAAATTCTACTCAATATAAATCCCTAATTCCTTAAATGATTAGCTAAAGCATCATGAATAACGACTTATTGTGAACATTTAATCTTATTTGCATATTCCTAAAGTCAATTTACTGATGGCAAAAATCTTGAATTCAAATTATTACTACTTATCTCTTATAATGGTGAAGCAATCCTATATTGAATATTGATTATCAACCAAAAAACATTAATAACTGAGATAAGAACTACTTAAGTTATTCTATCACCAGGCCACACATAATAACTCCAAAACTTTTGTAGCATTACTCAACTCCAAACGATCAATCTGCTCAGTTGAACAAATGAACTAAACAAACCTACAAGAGTTGTCTAGCCATAGTAAGGTCATTTGAGTGACTCGCCATTTTCTTTTTCTGCTTTCATAACAATTTCTATGGAGCTTAAAAAAAAAAAAAAAGTACCGGTACTTTTAATTTTTTAATCAATGAATGTGTTACTTTTTCGCACATTAATATCTATATATTATATATTAATTCGACCAAATTAGTTGTACCAATTTAATTATCTTAAATTTAATAAATTATTTTCTTAATTTTTTTTAATTTTAATTAAAATTAAAATCATCATCAATCTAGAAGATCAAAACTATTTCTCTTCTCTCGCGAAACAGCTTCACCACCAAAGAAAGTCGCTCTCCTTTGTCGTCCTTCCACTATCGTGAAAAGAACTCTCCACTGTTCTTCCACCACCGCGAGAAGGTTCCTCCTCTGTCTCACTTCCAATTCGATCGTGTTTGCTCTGATGTCATCTTGGTTCCATCGACCACACATTGTCATCATCGCGTCGTCGTTTCTAGGTTTGTTTCTTAATGAAATAACGAACGAGATAGACAATGCAAAACGGAGGAGAGAGATGGTGAAAAGCAACGAAGGGAGATGGCGAAGAACGGCGGAGGAAGACAGTGAAGAACGGTAGAGAGACGGTGCGGTTGAGAGATAACTGGAGGAGAGAAGAAACTTGATTATTTTTAATATATAGTTTAATAAATAAATATTAATTATTTTAAAATAGAACAAAAATGTAAAACTTTAAAATTTAGTGGTGTTAAATTTAAAATATGATCACACTTACTCTTGTTAAATGTAATTAAAAGTGATTTATAGTTAGTTGGGAATGTTAGAATATAATTAGAAGTAGTTAAGAAAGTTAGAATTCTATTTTGACAATTATTACTAAAAACTATTATAAATTGTAAAACGGTGAACATTCTCCAGATGCAGTTGATCATTCTCCGTTTTCAGAACATTCTAGTTTTCTTTTCTTTTCTTCTCAATTTCAATTCATCTCAATTATACAACTTATTTTAACAATTGATATCAAAAGCTTGGATTCTAAAACTTGGGAAACACGAGTGCAAGTGTGAGTGAAAGAAAAAAGACATGAATAGAGGAGGATTTGCATCGAATTTGCCAATCCTTGATGGGAAGAATTGGGAGAGGTGGTCTGCATCAATGAGATCGTTACTGGGAGCTCAAGAAGTGTTTGAGATTGTTCAAGATGGCTATGAACAACTTGGTGCAAATCCAACAGAAAGACAGCAAACAACTTTCAAAGATTGCAAGAAAAGAGATTGCAAGGCATTGTTTTACATCCAGCAAAGTGTGGATTCAAACAACTTTGAAAGCATTTCGAAGGCATCTACATCAAAGGAGGCATGGGAGACCTTGGTCAAGTACTATACAGGTGGGGAAAAGGCCAAGAAAGTGAAGCTCCAAATGCTAAAAAGGCAATATGAACTATTGCAGATGAAAGAAGATGAAGTTGTGGCAGATTACTTCAATCGTGTGCAGGTTGTTGTTAATCAGATGAGAACAAATGGTGAATCATTAACTGAAGTGGTGGTTATTGAAAAGATCCTTAGAACATTAACACAAAGGTATGATCATATTGTGGTGGCCATTGAAGAATCAAAGGATTTTGATAAGATGAAGGTGGAGGATTTGCAAGGCTCTCTTGAAGCTTATGAACTGAGAGTAAGAGAAAGGTGTGCAGCAACCTCAGCATCTCAAGTGCAGGCCCTGCAGGCCCAAGTTAGGAAGAAGACCAACCAAGGTGGTGTGAAGCACAAGAAAGGCAAAGGTAAATTCAAGTGGTAAAGAAGTATGATTCTGATGAAGCGGCTGAAAATTCAAGAAACCAAAATAGAAGTGATAACAGCAGCAAGAATTCGAATGGCAAGAAGAAATTCAATAAGAAAGGAATCCAATGTTACAATTGTCAAAAATAGGAGAATTTTGCAAATGAATGCAGATCTAAGAAGGTCCAAAGAGAGGATGATGAAACTCAAATGGCAGCTGAGGATTCAAACTCAGATGAGGTGTTGTTAATGGCTACAACAAAATCACATGATGACTGTCCAGAGCAGTGGTACCTTAACACAGGCTGTTCAAATCACACGACTGACCATAAATATTGGTTTGTGAGCATTGATGAGAAGGTGAAAAGGGAGATCAGATTTGTAGATAATAGTTCAGTAACTGCAAAAGGAGTAGGAAAAGTGTTGATTCAAAGGAGAGATGGCAAACAATCATTCATATGTGATGTGTTGTATGTGCCAAACATGAAGAACAATCTGCTAAGCCTTGGACAGGTGCTTGAAAATGAGTATTCTATGAAGATGGAACATGGTGAAATGAGGATGTTTGATAGTTCAAGAAGATTGACCTTGAAGGCACCATTGAGAACAAGTGCCTAGCTGCTGAAGTCATGAATGAATATTGGTTGTGGCATTAGAGGTTTGGACATTAGAATTTCAGAAGCCTTCAAATGTTGTAGAACAAAGAAATGGTGCTAGTAATTCCAGAAATTAAAATACCAAAGGAGCTGTGTAAAGAATGTTGTTAGGCCAAACAACACATAAACTTATTCAAGACTGAAGTGCCAACTCGATCTTCAAGAATGATGAAGATAATCTACTCTGATGTTTGTGGTTCTTTTGAAGAAGTGTCAATAGGAGGTAATCACTACATTGTATCATTCATTGATGATTTTACATGGAAAACTTGGGTTTATCTAATTAATAAGAAGAGTGAAGTGTTGGCTGTGTTTAGAGGGTTCAAGCTGATGACAGAAAAACAAAGTGGCTGCAATCTTAAAGTGATTAGGACAGATAGAGGTGGTGAGTATCAATCCCATGAATTCCATGAATTATGTGATAAAGAGGGAATGATACATGAAGTAACTGCACCATATACACCACAACATAATGGAGCTGTAGAAAGGAGAAATAGAACCATTCATAATATGGCAAGAAGCATGCTAAAAGGGAGAAAGATGCCTCACAAATTCTGGGGGGGAAGTAGTTTCAACAGCAGTGTACATTTTGAATAGGTGTCCAACCAAGAGACTGGGTACTAGGACACCTGAAGAAGCTTGGACTGGAAGAAAGCCAATTGTGAATCATATGAGAGTGTTTGGTTCATTGTGCTTCAGGCAAGTGCTAGCTCAAAATAAGAGGAAGCTTGATGACAGGGCTGAACAAATGGTGCTGCTAGGTTATGATGCAACTTGAGCTTACAAGCTGTATGATCCAAACAAGAACAAGGTGGTGATAAGCAAGACATACTGGTGGATGAATCAAGAGGATGGGAATGGAAAATGAGTGAAGCCAGCTCGAGCAGTGCAGCCAACCCAAACATACCAACCAGCTCCATCAGTCCAGCCAACAGTGCAGAAGTAGTGGAACTTGATGAAGCCTAGCTTGCAGGAACAACAAGTCAGCTAGTTCTTGAGTCTATAAGAAGGTCTGAAAGAGCTAGGCAACCTTTAGTCAGATTGCAACCATATGAAGTGACATCTGACTCAGCCATCAATGCAGATGGATAATTAACACATTTTGTTTTGATGGCTGAATCAGAGCCAATAAGTAATGAAGAGGCCTTGAGTGATCCTAGATGGAGACTAGTAATAGAGGAAGAGCTCAAAGCAATGGAGAAGAACCAGACCTAAAGGCTGATGATTCTGCCAGTAAATAAGAGATCAATTGATGTGAAGTGGGTGTATAAACTAAAATTGAAGCCTGATGGAGATATTGCCAGGTACAAGGCCAAACTTGTAGCAAAGGGGTTCTTGTAAAATCATGGACTGGACTATGATGAGGTGTTTGCCCTAGTAGCTAGAATTGAAACAGTGAGGATGGTAGTCTCAATGGCCAGTTACAAAGACTGGTTTATGCATCAGCTGGATGTTAAATCAACATTCCTCAATGGATCATTGGAGGAAGAAGTGTATGTGAAGCAGCCACCAGGATATGAAATAAGAGGCAAGGAAGACAATGTATATAAGCTGAAGAAAGCACTATATGGCCTGAAGCAAGCCCTTAGGGCCTAGAACAAGAGGATTGACAGATTCCTCATAGAGCAACAGTTTGAAAAGTGTGTGAATGAACATGGAGTGCATGTGAAAAAGGCAACAGCACCTGCATTATTGATATACCTTTATATGGATGATTTGCTAGTGACCGGCAGTGATGAAGCACAAATTCAGAAGTTCAAAATTAGAATGGAGAAGGTGTTGGAAATGACTTATCTAGGAATGTTGTCATATTTCCTTGGCATTGAGTTTGAAACCATGAAAAATGGAACTTTTATGCATCAAAAGAAGTATGCAGATGATGTATTGAAAAGATTCAAAATGCTAGATTGCAATGTAACTAGTACCCCAGCAGAAGCAGGGCTGGTACTGTCCAAGGAGGGCAATGAGGAGATGATTGACCATACAATCTTCAAGCAAATTGTAGGATACTTGAGGTACTTGTGCAACACAAGGCCAAATATTGCATATAGTGTTGGGCTGATTAGTAGATACATGGAGAAGCCTAGGACATCACATTACATGGCAACAAAAAGGATTTTGAGATACATCAAGGAAACTATTGAGCTTGGTCTGGTGTATCCCACAAATTCGAATGGAGATGAAGCTGAACTTGTTGGCTTTACTGATGCATATTGGTGTGGAGATAAGGATGATTGAAAGAGTACCACAAACTATGTGTTCATGATCAATAACTCACCAACCTCATGATGCTCGAAGAAGCAAAGCATAGTAGCCTTGTCCACATGTGAAGCTGAATATGTGGCTGCATCAATGGGAGCGTGCCAAGCTATATGGCTGGCTAAATTAATGACAAAATTGGGACTGAGAAGTAGTGAAGTTGAAGATATACAACAAATCAACAATTGATTTAGCAAGGCATCCAAGTGTTCATGGAAGGAGTAAACATATAGAGACAGGGTTTCATTTCCTAAGAGATCAAGTGATGAAAGGCAAAATAAAGCTAGAGCATTGCAATACCAATGATCAAAAGGCTGACATTCTAACTAAAAACTTGAAGAGAGTGAAGTTCCAAGAGATGAGGAACAATCTTGGATTACATCAATTGAATCACTTTGAATTAGAGGACATGTTAAATGTAATTAAAAGTGATTTGTAGTTAGTTAGGAAGGTTAGAATACAATTAGAAGTAGTTAAGAAAGTTAGAATTCTGTTTTGGCAGCTATTACTAAAAATTGTTATAAATTGTAAAACGGAGAACATTCTCCAGATGCAGTTGATCATTCTCTTTTTTTAGAACATTCTGGTTTTTTTTTTTTTTTCTTCTCAATTATACAACTTATTCTAACAACTCTGACATGTCATTAGACTATTGATGATTTAAGTTAATAGTATGTTAATTTTCAATTTTATCATAAAAGTCCCTTCGTAATATTATATTTTTGATATATCATCATATGTATGTTAACATACCTATTCAACATGGATATTAGTCGACACAAATATTTTTATAGCTAGGTGAACATATGAACAAAACACATGCATGAACAACATGAATGAAAACCGTAAAACTGTAAACACATGAACAGTAAAAATGCAAATGAACTCGTGCATAGTAACAAAAATTTACGCCTCTACATTTTTAAACAAATGAACACGTGAACAAGAGAGACATACATGACAATTTCCTACCAAAATAATCAACAAAAGAAAAAATAGAGTTGGTGGAAAAAAACGAGGCAAAAAGCAAACAAGACAGAAGAAAAAGAACAACTTTAAATATGTGTTACACCTTTTGAGTCGATTTATTCTATAAACTGATTTCAAATTTTAAAACAACTACCTTACAAAGTGCACATTTTAAGCCGATTATCATTACAACGGATTTAAAAAGTAGAGTCTTTTCAACTTATAAAAATGTCACTGCTTCTTCTTTTAATTTTTTTTTTCTTCTGTAATCTATTTAAAAAGAGGTATTTAAATCTGAATTATGTAATTTATATTCTCAAACGAATGTTCCAAATACGTGACATGATTTTAAATAACAAAATTCGTCCAAAAATCAAAAAACCTTAATTGGCATGAAATTAATTAAATGGTAATAGATTAATGTACTATCAAAAAATGGTAGCTTAGTGACCATTAATTAGTTAGTATCTTTGAAACAAAAACTTTTATTTTGAATAGCTAGAAAATCACGAAAAGTAGATTGAGTATAATTGGGATAAATATTAAAATGTAAACAAGTTTTGCTTCTTAATTTCTCTTTTGCAAATACAGCAATGTTATTCAAGTCATACGTGAAATTTTTTAAATAAACTCTTATAAATTATAATTCTTTGAAGGAGTCTTTCGTTAATCATTGTTTTCAATTGTTTTTGAAATTTGAGGTTTCTATAATGATATCATATCTATATAAACTACATTTTTTTTTCTTCATATTTTTCCACAATATAAAAATTTATAGTATAACGCAATTCAAAACATATGCCTTGATACAATTTGACATTTTGTTTATAAAAAAATAAAATAAAACTATTTGACATTTTTGAGGTAAACGTAGAAGCTTCTTAATTTTCTGAGTTGACATTTGAATGATGATATAATTTTTATAGTATTTGAAGAATAAAACCTGATTGCAATTCAAATAATATTGTAATTCTTAGTTTGGAGATGGAGGTCAATCATATTGAAGTTTGCAACATATTTTAATTTGAACAGTAATTAATGATTGTGTCTAACCGAAAGCGTAGACTTTGTTGGTAAGTCATTATGTAGGAAATATTTATGTAAAGAAGGAGGGAATCAAATGATTTTCCAATGGCATGCATGACATGAGATAATTAACGTGGTGCAAGTTTCATAATAGATTGGAAATAATATATGTATATAGATGTTGTATGATGAATTACAGGGTAAAGTAAACTTTAAGAGTTTGATTTAGTGCTAAAAAACATACTTTGGATTTGAAGGTTCGGATTTCAAAATTCACTGGTCTTTTTTGTGAAAGATAAATATAAATTTTTATGTAAATTGTTTTTTAAATACTCTTTAAATGTAAATAAAAAAAAATTGCATAGACAAAGTCACAAATTTATGCGACAGACAGACAAAAAAAGTCGCAATTTATACGATGCATTGACATGTTTTTTCCAACATAAATCTAAAAAGGATAAAAAAATTCTACGTCAAAATTCCATTAAGAAGGTATATCAACAATTCCATTAAGTCAACAATTTTAAAATTAAGTGAAAAGTCAACCATAACTTTATTATGAGAGAATTATAGTCAACTAATTAACAAAATTTGTTTCATTTTCAGAAAATTGGATAAAAGAAAAGATAAATATATATATAGAAAGAGGTATAATTCATCATAACTTCTCATACACAAAAATATACTAAAGGTCTAGTTAAATTTTGGTTCTTTATTTATCATTGTTTCAAATTGGTCTCAATAATATATATGTTACACGTCTACATGTTCTACCAGTGGAGTCTTGCGCAGTATACGTAAATGTTGGAGTATTACTGAATTTTATTCCTACTTATAAAAAAATACCTACATGGTTATTCTGATACTAACACCATAAAAGCAAGCTTATGTGGTTCTTTCGGGGACCAAATTAATTCAAACAAATGATGCTAGGCTTCATTTTTCCGATTGATATTCTAATACAATGAGATGTATATCAACATCTTAAAACATTTTTTTTTTATGATGTAATGGATTTGAGTATTCTTTAGGGTTAATTACTCTTCATATTCTTAAAATATTTGAGAATTTTAAAGTTGATTTCTAAACTAAAAAAGGTTGTAATCAAGTCTTTGAACTAATATATAGTTTTTAATTCATTTAGTTAAATTTGATCACTTAGTCAACACTGATGTAGATGGTAACATGACAATCAATTTTATACATTATTGTCCATTTAATAATATCCATAAATTTTTCACCATAATTTGTGTCGTGTTTACTTCCCTTAAGAGTGAGAGGTGGAAATGGAGCTGAAATTGAATTAAAGAAGGTTAAATTATATTTTTGTTCCTTTAAGTTTTTTTTTTTTAAAGTTTTATTTGTTTTATTTTGGTCTCTTATGTTACAAACGTTAGACATTGGTCTCTCGAATTATTTTCTGTCTTTTTTAGTCTCTTTTAAGTTATAAACATCAAACATTTGAGTTCTTTAAGTTATAAAAATTAATCATTTTGGTCTCTTAAGTTACAGTTTAGACATTATTAGAAAGGAACAAAGTGTATTATGTTTGCTACTTAAAGGACTAAAGTGTTTAATGTTTGTAATTTAAAAGACTAAAATGGAACGAAAATAACTTGGGAGATCAAAGCTTCTCACTTTTTAACTTAAGGGACCAAAATAAAACTATTTAAATAATCAAATTGAAACCTAAAAATAATTTAAGAAACCAAAAATGCAATTTACTCACTAAAGAAGGAAGAGTGGAAATGGAGAAGGAGGAGATCGTGTAGATGTCGTCCATAAAAGCAAGAAACTAAACCTGTGAATCGAATTTAATTTTTATAAAAGTTAATAATTAATTTTGTTAATAAAAAATAAAATGAAAAATATGTAGATATTATTAGGTGGACTATCAGTATATGTAACATTCTGGTCAAAATCTTCTCCAACGAAGGATATAATAGAGTCTCACCACTTAAAACAACTAATAGTCAAACCATGCGAGGCAATTGTCAAGATAGCGATTCCCTTCATGATAGATGTGAGAAGAATATAATGACATACGACGAGTCAAAATCAAACAATTTTCAACCTATTATGAAGATGCCAAGGAACAATGTCAGTGTTGTAGAAAGCCTGAATGATCAGTTGAGAGTCACACTCTAGCCAAAGTTTGTTTGATCCCTTTGAGCAACAATCTTAATACCATTCATAGCACCAATAAGCTATGCATGTAAAGCAAAGGAGATCCAATGTTAATCTTGAAACCATCCATGAAACCTGCACTATAATCTAGAATAATACTACTGCAAGCATCCAAGCCAAGAGCACCACGAGCTGCACTATCCATGTTGCACTTAACCCCACCAAAAGATGGAGTGAGGCAATGAACCTCTCTAATAATGGGCACCTTGGGGGATTTAGCATAAATGGAGAAAAAAAATGTAAGATTACGAATTCTTATATAGAGGTTGAAGCAACCCCTTTAGTCAGGTGACTAGTCAGGGGGACATTCAAAAATATTATATTAGAGGTAGGCCAAAGGAAAATAATCTTATTTAAAATGGGGCTCGTTGCGACAATGTCAAATGGTCCAAAAAGAATTGACAATGCCCGATGAAATAACATCCTTTATCTGAGAGGGCCATGATTTTTTACAGATAAAGAAGATAGAGCTCACAGATGCGAATCAATTATGTGATGAAAAGAAGTGCTCAAACAAGCAAAAGGGCAATCACAAAACATATGTTGAGTTGTTTCGGAAGCATAAGAGCAAATCATTAGTAGAGAGACGATTATCGGTAGAGATACCCCTTTTTTGAAGATTATAATCGGTACAGAGACGATTACAAAACAGCCTCCAACAAAGCAAAGATCTAGATGAGGGAATGAAAGTTTTCCAAATTAACTTGGCCCAATTAAGAACAGGACCACCCAAATTGAGGAAATGGTAGGCTTCTTTAAGAGTAAAAGAACCAAAGTTTGTATGCAGCCATCTTGGTTTGTCAAGGGTCAAGTCAAGAAGGATACATACATCCTTCAAAATCACAGGGAAGTGGGATACTTGCGGATTAAAATTTTGGAAGGAGTCACTTACCATCTTTGATAAAATCATTAACCTTAGCCCTAAGATTTTCATGAAGATTAAAAGGAATATCGAGAAGAGATGCCAAATGGTGATCAACCCATAAGTCTTATGATTTTCCCTACCTTATACTGAGGCAATATCCATCTCCTTAAATTTCTAATACTAAAAAAATGTTATGATATATAGACGAGGGAAGTTATGAACTCACTCATATGAGTTGTTGAGTCTCTATAATTTTAGTGTATTTTGTGTGCGATTAAATTTATCATTTATGGTGACAATATAAACTTTTATATTAAGGAAAAACAATTAATTTACATAATTTTAAAGAATGTAGTGTGAATTATTTTAGAGAGAGATGTTTTCTCATCTCTTTAGAAAAAACTTTGCCCTAGTTTTAGGATTTTGTGGTGGCTTCTTCCCACCTTTTTGGTAGTCTTCTTACTCCACATCTTTGGTGGTCCTCTCCCTCATGTTAGTGACAAAATCAATAAAAAATGGCCTAACCAGAACCACCACCCACCTCCAAGACCACTCCATCAACATTAAAACAACCACCAACTTGTCCTCTTGCAAAACCACAATGGTGATGTTGTGTTTTATTTTTACTATTTTTTATTATTGTTAGTTAGTATTAGATCTAGTAGCAGTGTTTATTTTGTATTTTCTTTGTTGTATTGCAAGTATGCCATCATGTTTTTTTGGAACAATTATACGTGTGCAAAGTTAAAGTTGGTTTTCATTGTTATCGGCACCCTTTTCACCCATTATATGAGACCAATTGTAGTTAAAATTTATTTGCAGATGTTGGAAAAGTTATCTATAATAGGATCGATATAATGTGTTATGTTTTCATGAATGAAATTAAGTTGACTGTAAAAAAAAATGCAATGTGATGTGAATTAAGTTGTTAGTCTAACATGGACAATGCAACTAGTCCTCAAGTTGTTTATTATATTTGACAATGTACTATTCTCTTCTTAAAACATATGACTCATTTGATTATTTTATATATACTAACAAAATGTATAAATTAAAGAAGGTGAATAATATATTACTAACTTACTCTTATTAAATATTGATATTCACGATTATCTTACATGTAAAGTGAAATACATTTACTTGAGAATGATATATGTGATCTTAATTAAAGAGCATAATTGAAATTAATTTTTTATATTGCATTGAAAATTTATAAAATATTTATTTTAAGATTATTTTTCTTTAAAAATAGGTCACTCATTACGAGACCAAAGAATTGTTTGTCTTTATTGTTAGAAAAATGAAATAATGAGTTTTTTCTATAAA
>JBBPBP010000003.1:9897823-9932834 GCA_037974735.1 Cicer chorassanicum
AAAAAAAAAAAAAAAACTCAAATTTCTATACAGCAAAAATTCTGAGTATTGTCTAGCAAATAAATTTTTAATAGTATATGTGGTACGTACTATAATTAGGCCCACTTATGACGAGAACAACTTGCTGTGTTTTAAAATTTGAATTAATGATCGACTCCATCAAAGCATTGGATTATTGATTAGATTAATAGATCGCTAATTGAACTGTGTAATTATTGATTTTTTTTAACGAAAATATGACTGTTGATAAATTATATATTTTGTGTTTGATCAAACAAATAATATAAATCAAATTAGTATATATTCTATCAAAAGAAATAAAATATATTAGTTGATGAAATTATAAGTTTCTAAAACTATATGTACAAAAGAAATGAAGTATAATCAATTTGTGAATGCATCCGTAATTTATTTACCATTTTAATATATGTATTATGTATGGAACAATGGACACCCTCATACACAACTAAACTTTTCCAAGTGGTTTGTCTATTTTAATTTGGCTTTATTGCTGTTTTGTTTTCTATTTTAAAAATCAATATAGTTTGGTCTCTTCTTTATATTTTATTTTTTTATAAAATAATATTTTAATATATTTTAAATGATGTAATATGCAATTTCATAATATAATACTATTTAGATGCATTAACTATTCATGTGTCATTAATTACATTACAAAATTGAAAATTAAATTTTTAGAAGATTTATGTAATTTTATGTATGTTAATCATATTATATCATCGCATCACATGTCATATTATTTAAAACATAACATATCAATATTTTTTAATTAAAAAATCATAGCAAATACCAAAATTGAAAGATTTTAAAATAACAATATCTATTTAAAAATTAATAAAAATTGATGAATTAAAATTACAGTTTAACCTTCCAATTTTCATGTTGTCAAATCACTCCCATCACGGTTGCACATTTATTCATTTATTTTTTAAATAAAAAATGGGTGAAACCGAATCGTGTGAAAGTTGAATTGGGTTAGGAAAGCTACCTTCTTTTAATTAATATGAAAAATATAAATAAATAAATCAATTAGACTGTTGCTATCCTGTCTGTGAATTGTGATGTATCGTATAAATATATCATTTTTGATGTAATATAAATATATTATAAAATAGTTGTAAGTTTTAACTCAATTGAAAAATATCAATATTATTAAGTTTGATTTTATGTTCTGGATCTGAATATGAAGTTCACAATTATACAAGTTAGTTATGGTAATATTTACTATATCTTTTAACACAAAAAAAAAATCATAAATAGATAAAAATATTATATAAATATTGGTAGTTTTAAAAGAGTATAATTATTATATGTATAAAAAAATTTACAATATTATTACATTACAATTATTTATGCACATAATTTTAGAAATAACTATTATAAAAGTTAAATATTTTAATGATATAATAACTGACTAACACTATAAAAACTCTAAAGATTTAATATTTGGACTGAAAATATGTAAATAAACCAATAATAATTAGTTAGTAGTTTTAAAATATATATATAAAACTAAAAAATACACCGATAATTAATAAGTATAATTTGATCAAATAACTAATTTTTTTGTTTAATTATGAATTTTTTTTGTTAAATTTATAGACGAAGTAATAAATATTACCTTAAAATTGAAACATAATTCTGAGATCTTAAATTTAAAATTAAAATATAATATTTAACTTAACAATATTCGAAATTTAAATTAAAATTCACTTACATTAAATTTTTTATATTATCTTAATCTTAAATATAAATAAAAAATTAATCAATAATAGTTTATTTAAAATTAAAAATATTAATTTATTTTACTTATATTGAAATAGGATGCAGTATTGTGTAAATTTGTTAAAAGAACAGCCTGAAACATTTTAGATGGAGATGTCCGAGTAATGTGTTTTTGGGAAGTAGAGAGAATCCCGAGAAGAGGATTCAACAAGAACAGAACTTGTCTCTGTTTAATGTTACTATTTGCAGTGCAAATTCGTTTTCCCCACGCGCTCCAAAGTGCACTATATAAATCATAAACAAACTCTATCACTCTCTGTGGGACCCATTCTCCACCCACATTTTATGAAATCCACCTTTATTTCATTTTCAAATCCGTGGTGAGACCACCACACCACTCAACTGTTTTATATATTTTTTATTCATTTTTCCCCCTAAAAAAGTGATTTTAATTTGTTTTAATTTTCTATATAAATAAAAGGTATGCGCTCAACACCCCCTATACAATAGCTGTTCATTATAAGCAATAGTGCAAAATCAAAGTTCAGTTCATGTTTTTTGTGTCTTCAAACGACAAAGTGCTACCCTTGTCTAATTTCTTTGTTTGGATTTGAATTATACATAAAAAATCTCGTTGAGTTTAGAACATTTACACAAGCTAATTTCTCATGGAGTATGATGAATTTGTGTATGGTGAAAATTTTGAAATTTACATAGTCAACAGTTATAGTGGTAAGCAAGCAACATAGGTTTTTTTATTTTTATTTTGTTTAGTCCGTTGTTGCTCAAATTTCTTTGTTTGGTTGCTAAGAAATTGAAAATGAAGCTAATTATTAAGATTTAGGAAGATCATCAAGATCTTCTGCAGATATATTTTTAACTTCAGAGAGATCCGTAAAATATTTTGTTTTTATTAAAAGTAAAACATGCAAATTTATTCAATTATCAGCCAGTTACATTTCACAGTTGACTTATATTAATTTTCCTTACCTAAAATTTTTTCTTAATAAAAGTTATTTGATTTGTTTTTGCAGGAAGTTTTCTTCTATATTGAGGTAATCTGTGGCAAAATTCATAATAAAATTTACTACTTTCTTGGAGTTTGGCTGCAAGTTGTTAAAATGGGACAGAGAGTTGAAATTGTGAGCACTTCTGGTCATCATTGATTTGTGACAGCACGGCTCTACACATTTACTTTGTCATATTTTTTTGTTGGAGGAGTCAAGTTATGGTTATTTTCATGCTAATTAGTACAATAGGACCAATGATAAAAAAGAGAGTTGGTTTGAAAATTAAACAAGCTGGTCGAGGTTCATACAGAGGAAGCTAGGTGTGTTGTGTTGTTTGTTTGAAAATTATTGTTGGTTTGTATTTTGTGTTTCTTCTTTATTTAACAACAAAGTCCTGGAAAAAGTAGTAGAAGATGGAAGCTACTTCAATAACACAATTGTTGAAGGGCTTTTGTGATACTAAGAAATGGCAGTATGCTGTGTTTTGGAAGCTTGATCACCTTTCTCCTATGTAAGTTTTTTTTGTTATAGAGTTGCTTCTGTTTCTATGCTCATTTGTTGTTTTTTTAGAGTTGTTGTCTTTCTATGGAATGGTTATCAATATGTTAAGACAATCATTTTCTATTTTATTGAAGAGATTTGATGATGTTCCTAGTAGAATTGACCATTTTAATTATAGCTGATATTTGACTCCTCTAAAATGAGTAGTTAGTAAAATCAGTAAATCAAAGTTTGATATTACTCACTTTAGAAATCTTAATCCGGCTTAGATTCTATGTGTCTGCATTGAAGTTCTTTTAAAAAGGTGATGATAATTGATTAGATTATTAACTGAATTTTGTGTACAAGCTTCTGTATGTCCTTAAAATTTCTTTTAACCTTTTTCCTGTTTTTGTTGGAGAACATAATTTAGAACTTTAAGGTCAATATTCCTTTGATCATATTGTTATAGATTATGCTTTTGTGTAAAATTAATGTCCACCATCGCATTTAGAATGTTTCTTATCAAGAACTTGATTGAGAAACTATTTGTCCTATACATGTAATATTCTTATAATATTAGTATGTTGCATGAAACTATGTTGGCAGTTTTGGATTGGATGCTAAATGTATAACACAAGTTTGTTTGTTTTAGGACTTTGACATGGGAAAATGGTTACCAGAAAAGTAATGAGCCTTTGGGAAGTATGTGGGGGGACATCAGTTTCCAATCCCCGGACGATGTATATTCTTCAAGGAGTGAAGGATCTGATGTTTCAGGAGATTATTCAGTTCGACTTCTCATGATCGAAATGTCTCATCGTAAATACAGTTTGGGAGAAGGGTAACAACTTATGCTATACTGTTTATATCAGAATTTTTTGTTGCCAATTACTCTCTCCATTTCAAAATAATATTGTCACTTCCGAGATTTTAGTTTAGTTAAAAGTATTTATCACTTCAGAAAATTAAGAAAGGATTTGGTATCCTTTACGAGTTTATCTTTATCTTTTGGTATCTATGCTGAATAAAATTAATGGTCATTAATAGAATGAGAGTGTAATAATAATACAGGCATATAAATTAAGATACAGTCTTGTTTTGTTAGAAATATTATGTATTATGGATTTATAATGATGATGCAAACTCAACCATTTTTTTCCTGTTGTTACCATTCTTTCAGGGTTGTTGGCAAATTAGCTCTTGCCAAGGATCACTTTTGGGTTTTCTGTGAGGATATTTTCACCGGTAAATTGGACACTAATTTAATTCCTGAGGTAAGATCGTAAACATTCAATACTCACATCGATGTGAATTTTATTGACCATCCTGCTTTCAAATACTAAATAACTGCATCTCTTTGTCCAGTGTTTTGATGAGTGGCTTCTTCAATTTGCATCTGGCATCAAGGTAAAAGATTCAGGCTTGCCTTGCATAATATTTCTGCAATTTACAAGTGCAGTTGTAGCGAATGTTAAGTTGATAATTTGAATTTTTCAGACTATTGTGCTGGTACCAGTTCTTCCACACGGAGTTTTGCAATTTGGTTCTTTTGAAGCGGTACGTACACTTTTTATGTTTGGATTCTTAGATAGACAAACCGTGTGTTTTATTATGACCTGATAACATGCTCCAATGAAAATATCCATAAATCTTGTTACATTTGTTCCATTCCTTACATATTTACCTTCATATCTGCAAAAGCTAAGTCAGGTGCTAGTCACGTGTTTGTGTTTGAATTGTTTTTATACATCTATAGGGTCTGTTTTATGGCCATGATAAGAGAGACGGGATGGAATCGACTATCATATCCTGTCTGAATTTAGAGTTTGATGAATGAGTAGGATATGATAAATTAAGTATTTGCATGCTTATTCCATGCTTATTCGTATTATTACATGACATTTTAGGTTGCTGAAGACCTGGAGTTTGTTACCAATATCAAGGAGAAATTCCATTTCAATCATTGTTTTGAAGCTTATACAACACCTTTGGACTTGGGAATCGATCATCCAGATTGGTCATTCTCAACTCTATCGCATTATTTACTGGATAGTTTGGACGAAGCGTCTTCAGCTAGTACTTCTCTCAATATAAATGAATCAACAACATTTCCTCAAGATAACTATTGGTTGTCTAGAGAAAATCAGCTGAAATATCTTAAAAGAGCAAATGAAAATGAGATGGTTTCCTCGTCATTTGAGATGTCAACTGATCCAAAACATATCGGTCAGGTGGAGACGAAATCACATCATATGGAAGAAGAGATATGGGCTTGGTCTCACTTTGTCGACAATGATGGAAAGTTTGAAGAGATGTCAAATGGATTAAGTTCTTACTCTGATAATAATACGACAGAGCTACAATTTGGAGACATCGGAACCAGTCATGTTGATGTTAAGAATTTCAATGACTTCTCAACTGTTCCGTCAGTGTCAGAATTTCACAAAGCACTAGGATCTGTTGCATATAGACAGAATGGAAAATGTATATCGAAATATATCTCTGATGAGAATACATACAGTAGCTCAACTTTAATATCCAATAAAAAGGAGCATGATCATATTAAAAGTTTCGACTTTCCTGAAGGAGTTGATCCTGAATATCTCTTGGATGCTGTTGTTGGCAATTTATACAGTACCTCGGATGATACTTCGTGTATATCCAACAATGTTACGTCTCTTATAACAATGCCATCAGAGTTTACTGGCTCCATTCAGCTGAAAAATAATTCTGAAGAAAGCACTGCGTTTGTGAAAAATTCAGACGTTAGAAGTGATCTTATGCTTGCGGTACCAGTCAAGGGAAAAGATAAATTTACGAATAGTTTTATATCATCTCTTGATGGAAGTTCAAGCTTGTTGATTGATGAGGCTCCATTGGAAAAGGTTAATAATCATATGGAGCCTATTAGTGGACGGAAGCTTTCTAGTGCGAGCAAGAAAAGAGCAAGAGTAGGTGATAAAAAAAATTCAAGGCCAAGAGATAGACAAATGATTATGGACAGGATGAAGGAGTTGAGGGAACTTATCCCAGATGGTGGAAGGGTAAGGGTCCTTTTATTTTTAGTGTTTCCTGTTTTCATTTCCACTGAATTATAGAAGTTTCTGAAAATGCATTTTAAAATTTGATTGAATATTTTTGAAAACTCTGAAAAACTTAAAAACATTGTTTTCATCTTGCCTGAAAATGTATTCTCAGTAGTTAGCTTTATATGTTCTCTATATTACAATTAAAAAAGGAAAATTCATAATCAAAGGTTATTCAAGCCACACACATACAAAGTAAAAATAAAAAATGTGATTAGAAAGTAAACAGACTATGTATTTTCATTTCAGGAAAAAACTAATTGTTTGGGTTCCCATTTGTACTTTTTACATGTTCAACTTTGGTCTTATGATTTACAGTGTAGCATTGACAACCTCTTGGAACGAACCGTAAAGCACATGATGTTCTTAAGAATGATAACAAAACAGGCTGAGAAACTGAAACGATTTGCTGATCGCGAGGTACGTCTCACTATGTTTTTAAGAATATATATGCAAATATTATCTCCTAGCTTAGAAAAGTTGTTTTTCTTGTACTTAAAACTATATATAGGTGCTATTACCACTTGTGTTTACAAACCAGTATAGAAGCTGCAGAAATTTATCTTTAAGAGCCAGTTTGAATGAGCCTTTCGATAAGCAATAGTAGGAAAAGAAAATTAAAATGATCTTTACAATGATTGTGTATTCTAAATTTTAAATACTCCCTTTGGTTTTAATTATAAGAAGAAAAAACGAAAAACATCATCCGTAAGGCCTAGCTCAACTGACAAATACCGATGTTGTTAGGTTGAATATCATATCTTGGGTTCGAACCCGTAACCTCGCAGTTGTATGCAAATTTCTTTACTATTTTATCTACGGACAAAAAAGAAACATCAAAAAACCAATTAACTTTAAATGGGAAACTGAGATATTAAACACACTAATAGTATTAAAAAGATAAACATTTTATATAAGAGTAAAAAAGTCATTTAAATAAGCTTTTGCACTCAACATTTTCAGAAGCTGCTTCATCTAACTTATATCCTTAAACACTTGCGAATTTTTAAGGGCCTTTATGTAAGTTAAAATCAAATGCATATCTCAATTTAGAAGCTTCCATAAGCTAGAAAGTAGAAACTAATCTAAATTGTGAACCAAGATTAAGACATTGATGATGGGTGAATTGTGATTCCTCCCGACCCAATACCCTAAACACAAGGAAAGGAGTTATAGAGAAAACATAACTATATAAATCTTTGGTAGAACTGCTTTATTTATGCTTGACTTTAAATATATAGGTACCTGAGTGGAAAAGGCAGAAAATAAATGGCAACCAACCAGGAAGAAGTTGTGCATTTGACTTTGAAAGTGAACTATCATGGCCCATAGTTATAGAAGATCTTGAATGCTCAGGGCACATGCTCATAGAGGTATGCAGGTTTTCAAATGTTTATGTATAAACTATTTTTATAACAAAAGATAAAATAAATTTTAGCTGATCTTATAAGTTATACATTGTTTTCATAAGCTATCTTGGAGATTATGAAAATAAGCTGAAAACTGTTTATGGACATGTCACAAGTTGTTTCTATAAGTTTTCTCAAACTGTCTCATAAGTACTTATATCAATGTTCAAATTATTCAAACAAACCCTTAATATAGGACAGAGGAAGTAATAGCATCATACAAAAATCTCATTTATTGAACTACTCAACACATTTTTTTTCAGATGGTATGCAATGAGCATGGACTTTTCTTGGAGATTGCTCAGGTGATCCGAAGGCTAGACATTACAATCTTGAAAGGGATTTTAGAAAACCGTTCAAGTACTAGCTGGGCTTGTTTCATTGTTGAGGTAGAGAAAAATATGCCTAACTATGCTACATATACTCTAAATTTGATAACATCAAAGTAATTAGTTATTTTTTTTCTTTGACATGCAACAGGTTCCTAGAGGTTTTCACAGGATGGATATTTTATGTCCTTTACTGCATCTTTTGCAGCTTAGAAGAAACTGTGTCTCATAAAAAGCTGACCCTTCATATCCTTGTATCTAGGAAATGTAGCTTGTCTTCAGTTTTAAATGACAAGCTTGGTTTTATACATTATAGAACTTTAAATAATTGTGTGTAAACATGAGTGCTACAGAGGTGCTACTGATTGTAGAACCAAGACTGACTAGCTTTGTAGAAATTTATAGTGTGCTATAAGAATATATTGCCTTCGAAGGTAGGAATTAATGTAGGGGATTAAGATAAGACATATCACAAATAAAATTGAGTTCTATAACAAAAATATGGTACTGGTGCATTTTATAAAAAAAAAATGGACAACATCTAAATAGTTATCAAGTTTATTAGCAATGGTTCAACGCACCATTTATTGTTTTTATATTATTTCATTTCTAAATTGAGTATCACTTTTATCTTACATATATTAAGGAATAAGCATAAATTAAAGAAAGAGAATAATAATTTGTGATAATTACTACCATAAATTAGTATCATTCTTTTGGTTTGTTTTACAATATAATATATACTACTACTATACAATTATTATTGCTAAAAAAAAATTGTATGAGAATGCATGGGGGACCATGGCCTCTTGCAGTCCTGCCTCCACCTTTTTGTCTAACTTCTCCGCACCTGTTCTCACTCATGTTGAGTACATTGATTCCTCTCTTTATCCTTAATTATAAAATTCTATTTTACGTTTTCTTTTTTCTTAATACATGACTCTTTTCAAAATTCTTCATACATCAATGATATCTTGATAAAAATAATTAGCTGTAGTAAAGAGAATTAGTATAATAATAAGCACAATCTTTGCACTGGTAGTGATGGAATCTTGATACATCTCTCACAATCTTTTCATCGTTAGAGTCAAGACAATTAAGGTTTTTATATTATTTATTTATTTTGGTCAACAGATAATTAACGCTCTTAATAGTCCTCTGATAATGTCGGGTGAATTTTGATAAAAACATGGGCAGAAGAATTAGTACCAGACACATTAAGAAATTCTTTTGGCTTCATGGCTTTTCACTAAAATGATAATTTTATTGAGCTTTTTACATTTATTGTCTTATGTTATTTAAATTTCCTAAGTCCATTGTCTTATGCTATTATATTTTTTTTCCCTTTATATTGTAGTTTTTGAGCCAATTTAGAAGTTAATGAAAAATCTGAATTGTTATTTAATCTTAGTTATTTTAGTGAAACCTTGGCAGAAACTCTAGTTCTTTTTCAACTCATCTTAGTAGAAGTAGAAGTGGTGGCCTATAAATTTATTTGAAGTGTACAAAGTCTTAGGCAAATATATTATTGCATATCTTAATAGTGCGAAAAGAAAGGAAACCCAAAAATAGAACGAACACCCTAAGAGCAATGTTGATTGAATGATCAACATATGTCTTTCATGCAAGGATAAATCTTAAAATTTGTTTATTTTGTGAAAATATTTTCTATTTCTATTTTTAAAAATTTGTGTTAGTTTTACTTTGTGAAAATATTTTCTATTTTTATTTTTTAAATTTTGTATTAATTTTACTCGTTAATAAGAAGATAATATATATTTGAAATGAATAATTGTCTATATTTCTAAAAACAATAAAAATATCAAAATATTTTTTTTGTTATTTTTAAAAATACACTTTATTTACTAACATTTCATCTTATTTCCATAACAATGATTTACTTCAAAAGTCTCTCATTAAGTAAATTAAACACATTTTAAAAAATAAAAACAGTAAATATTTTTACAAAATAAACCGACCCTTATTTCTTGAAGATTATTTTAAAGAAAGACGATTTATTATGAATGTGAACTATCGTGATATACCAAGCTCCACACTTGTGCACCATGAGATTTGTCCAGCCCTCATAATATGTGTATCCTCCAATTCATAAAATTGCAATCTACTTTAAATTTGACTCAGCTAAAATCAATAAAGTGAATAAATCAATTATTTATATGGTAACCACTATAATTGATTATGCAACTTTTCTCTCTTTCCTCCCTGCCTTGAATGTCACAAGAGACTACTCATTTGATTCCTCCCTTAATCCGCCCCAGGCATCGCTATTGTGCTGAACTCACACTCTTGTTAACCCCCCACCTTTGAGCCAACTTTGTTAATTTATCATGGAACCTAAAGCAACTAAAAAGAAGCAGCAACAACAATGATGGTGGTCCTTATTAGACTTGCATGAAAGAAATATCTCAAGAAATAATATATATGCCTATTAGTTGACGCATCAATGTTAAATTAATCAATCTTCATAATGATTTTAAACATTTAGCTTTTAGTTTTAATATTTGAATCCTCATTTTTAAAATTTACCAAAAATTTAAAAAATGGACCTTGATGTGAAGAAATGTCACTTCATACAAGATCACAATTATTCCAAGATGGACCACAGTGCTGTCTCCAAACAGCAGAAAACTCCTTCCATGGCACAAATATATTACATAAACATTAATATCGAGAAATCACAAATATGATGATACAAGACCACTGAGCTATACCCTCGGAACAATAAGAATAAGAATTGGTCTCATCCATTTAATGGTGTTATAAATTACAACCGTAGTCAAACACTGTTAGATCCTAACACTTATTGTTTTTGTCAGTATACAAACTTAAAACCCTTCTCAAGTTCTCAGTTCTTCAAGTTAGTAGTCCAAAGCTACAATCTAGAAATGGAAGCAAGAGTAAACCAGGCATGCCCAGATAGAGGAATGAAAGAAAAGGATGAACAAAACAAACCAACTTCATGAATGAAATGTTGACTAATTAGTAACCAACTGTCAATCACCTTGATGCTAGTGGACGAATCGCGTCAAACAGGTTTATCAGTCATCAGTAGTGTATGCCACCAACCACAAGCAACATTTCTTGGTCGGCAGCCAGTAATAGAAACTCGACAGGGAGTGTTTCTGTCAACAGAATCTCCCAGACCAAGCTGTCCAAGTAGACAATCATTAGAAATCAACTCAAATACCAATAATTACTAATTGTAATTGTTACTTCAGATATTGAGAATACCTGGCCATATTTGTTCCATCCCCAGGTGAAAAGGTGACCATCATCTTCAATATGAAAATGCAAACCATTATAGTTAGAATATTGTGAAACTATATGTTAGTAATGTGCGATTTAACAATTCTAAGGATCTGTGTAATGTAACAAAAATAGTAGCTTTACAGTTTTTCAGCAAACAAACACAGGCTATCCAAAAATAAGCTAATAATCTAAATGTGCACAGTAGGACTAGGATTGATTTTAAGCTGAAGCATATCATCGAGGAGCCATACCTGTTAGCAAAGCACTATGACGAGCCCCACAAGAAACTATTTTACAAAGATTGTTCTCGAATGTATCCAACAGTTTAGGTGAAGTCTGAACAAGAAAAAACTACTGTTACTTGGTTGACACGTGAGAAAAATAAATTTTAGGTGATCATTTTCAGAAGAAATTTACAAAATCGTGCATCATACATATAAAGCTATTTAAGCAACAGCCTTAAAAATAGATACCCGTTGCTGTTAGTGTCTAGATAAATCATGAACTAATGTAACAGGAGTTCTCTAGAATGCACGATCATGTTTAAAAAATTGTAAAAGTGTTTGTCGATTTAACGTTGTTCTATTCTAGAAGAAACAAAATGATTCGGATAAATAAGAAAATTAAACGTACCTCCGGCTGATCATTACCAGTACCTAATTGTCCAAACTGATTCCCACCAAAAGCATAAATTTGACCATTTACAGTAACACACAATGTATGCCAAAGTCCAACAGCAATTCGTTTCACTCTAGTTTCCAATAAAGAATGAACTAGAGTTGGTCTTAGTTGATCTGCATTATTCCCTTGTCCACACTGAAGGAAATTTTCGTGAAAAAAAAAAGTTAAATAAATGCCAGATAACCGACTTGAGTAAGTTACATAACCTTCGCCATTTCAGCAATTTTATAAAGTAGAAGTAAATCTGTTACACTAAACTAAAACCAATAACTGAGGCCAAGAGGAAGCATGCTATTAACTCAAGATCGTATTAGTTTGTAAATTTGGAGTTTTAGATATGAAGCATCAAAGAGAGGTCATGTCTACTTCTGACACATTGTGCATTACCACACAAAGTGGATATCAAAGTGCACCACCAATCTGAAAACACATTAGATGAGCACCTTTGGAATCAAAGAAGACTTAAAGGAATCTTAATTATATTTATCTGCAAGGAATTGTAGTATTTATGTTTTGCTATATTCTTTCAGAATATTACAGATTTTAATATCTTGATGTATTGTCTGTCATATCGCATGTATGAAGTATAAGTGGTAAGCTAATCTACTTTGTCATCTTTAGGTTCTTTGCTGGGTTATCACCGCAAACATAGCTGGATACTAACCTTTAGGTAGAGATGCCAACTTTTACCTGTACATGGAGATTCCCGCAGGGCTGTCCTATTTGGGATAATATGGGGGACAGGGAAAAAGAGCAACACAGTACTCATCACATCTGCCCTGTCGACATCCCTACCATTAGGACTCAGGTTTCCTCTGTAAAGTCTAAGCATTAGTCTTCTGATAAGGTTATCTTGTTAAGCCTTTTTCCAATATATTCATGTATCTTCTATTCTTCTAATCTTCCAATATATAACAAATGACACGATTAACTTCTTACAAAGCACTCAAGCCTGTTGGTCAAGAGTTGAGACACTCCCAAAAGGAGACACTTAAATCTAAATGAAACAACAAATTTATCATCCAGTCTGTTGAATCTAAAAGCTGCATATATGGTCTGGCCACCACCTATGTGATTATTCTTTTATGCTATAATAACTTTATTACCTACTGAACACGAGGATAAAAATGTCAGAGTTTTCAGCTTGTTCAAGTTCCATCACATCCTTCGCAATCAAAATTAAATGCTTCATATCTAAGCAGAAAATTAAAGGAAAATACTAAAATATTTATGAACAGCAGACTCACCTGCCCATACAAACCCCAGCCAAAAGTAAGAAGAGCCCCAGTATCTACAAAAGCAATTTAAAAAACAGTGTTAAAATTGTTTTTATCATATCCTTCCACTACATGACAATATAGTCATTTACTAATATAAAGGATTCTGAAATTGAATTTATCTTTTGCACCATGGGTATAAATGGCAAGTAGCTCATTTGACTTTTTAAACATTCAGAGATGCTTTTGCAAGGCTACATATGACAGTAAAACGCTGACCTGTTATCACAGCGCTATGCCGACCTCCACATGCTATTTCTGTCACATAACTTCCAGGAACATTAGAACATTGAACTCCAGCATTGCTTCCTTGAACAAAAGTTGACCTATCCTTCCCAGAAGCAGACTCAATACAAGGTATAAGATGAGGGGATGATACCATCTTTACTCGAGAACCCAAACCTAGCTGTCCTTCGCCTCCATAGCCCCAACCCCAGACCTGTCCCACATCTGAAATATGATGCATCAGGTGTCTTGCTTTACATCAAAAACCTTCCATATCTTCGTACTTCATAGAACCTACAAAACTATATACTGTAACCACAAGGAAGAGCCAACTAGACCTAGAATATTGTCATAACTAGTGCAGATATACACAAAACGATTTACCTGACAGTGCCAAGGTATGCCGCCCACCAACTGCTACAGAGGTAATTTTCACCCCATGGCCAAGGGTAACAAGAGAAGGGGAGACAACAAATAAATCTTCTCCAGATGCCTGACTTTCAGATTCATGTTTGGCAAATGAGATCTTCCTTCGCTTTCCAGCTTCCTCTCCAACTTTTTTGTTGTCCTGATGAGAATCAGACCCACTACTAGTATTTGGGCTTTGCGGGCTTCCTGTATAATGTCTTAAATTCCGTTAGCTCCCCATAACGAAATCAGAGAACTCTTTTTTTGTTAAACTATTTGTGGATGTGTAAGTGATGATCAGCACCTTGCTCAGCAACCGACGAACTTTGTTTCCCAGCAACATCCTTTTGGAGGTTTCCCACAGTGATGAGATCCGTAAAAACTTTTCCAGAAGGCACGCATTCTTTCCAGCCCCATAAATAAACTTCACCATCTTCTGCACACATAGCAGTAAATTCCGTAGCAAAGCATTAGTATTGTATCTTGGCTATTACTTAACAACTATGAATCACATCCTATAACACAAATACCTGACACTAGACAGACATGTCAACATTGTTTATGTCATAAACATAGGACACCAATTTACATATGTTCATTTTTTTTACTATAATGAAATAAAATATTAACACTATTCATCACCAAAAAAAATATTAAACAATATACACGATAGTTTTTCATATTTATCCATCCATCTAGTACCGAAAAGCAAATATGACGTAATGAAATTTAATGTCTTTAACCACTCATTGATCATTATTATTTTGACACATCTTTAATCCTCATAAATGTGCCCAAGGGGTATCCAAGATGTATCAAAGCAAAGAAAAAAAATGAGACACTTGTGTGAATTGTCGACCACTAACAGATGTCGAACACAGCGACGTGCCTAATCCTATTAGTGTTCGTTCATTGCTTAACAAGGTAACTTATGAGGTCAAGTTGGCCAAGTGATATAATTTATGATCATAGATATCCTAAGTCTTGTAATTACAACTACAGTTTGGTATGGTGGTTCATTTGATTATTTATAGAAATGTTTAAGAACATGATGGGGTATACAGAAGTTATAAAACTATCCTGAACCATTTTATTGATATAATAAACCCTATCCTAACTTTTTTTCATCATGTAAAAGATATAAGCTACCAAGTGTTGCAACTTCCATATGGTTATCCAAAAAGTGCAGCTTGATTCCGTGATGCGGATCCAGACCAACTTGTCAACATTTCATTACACCATTACCACCTAGGCCGCCCTAGTCAATGACAAACAAGGCGAAAACAGCTCGTTCATTATATTACAGACCTAGGCCACCATGTAATATGGCCGCTGATATACTACAAACCAAATCTTATTCAACCTTCAATGTGCTAGGGCCATTATTAGTACTATGAGATTTGGGAGAAAACGGGAAAATATCAAAACCATAATTATTATTATTATTAGAATTATTTTTGAGAAATATCACAGGGATTTGATTGTATAGAATGTTAATCCTTATATTTATATATATATATATATATACACACACACACACATATCCATTGTATTGCTAGCATATTCAATTCAATAAAAAATATATTTCCTTAATTCTTGGAATGGTATCAAAGCTCCCGATTTTGAGGGTCTCACTTCTGCATAAACCCTAACTGCCATCTTTGAAGTTTCCTTTGTTTTTCCGCCTTCATTGCGGTTTCCTTTGTTTTTCCGCCTTCTTTTGGTCCTTCTGGTCCTTCGCAGCTCTCTTTGTAGGACTACTCGGGATTTTTCTGTCCCAATACATTGCAGCTCCAATTCTGTTACTGTTCACGTTGCTGCCCTGTTCAAATGTTTCTCTACTTTTTGTTGCAAAAACAGAATCACTGCTCCTACCAACAGGACCACTGGCTGAAACCGGCCAGAACCCAAAAGCTCACCTCAAACAGCCGATCCAAAAGAGTTACAAATGTTATCATCCACCATCTCATAAATTTTATGTCTCCCAAAACGTCACCTTCCATTAACAAGAAAGATGAACTTAATACAAGTAAAGAAGATGAGCCTCTTCTACTTCTTGACTTGACTCTCGAACAAGAAGCTGAGACTGAAACTAGAAGGGGTTGGGAAAGAGACTAGGACATGTACCAACAAGCTATTCTATCCTCTATCCAACTATCCAACTACCTGTGCTTTAAACAAGTATCACCTATCCATAAAGCCTTCCTCACAAGTCTGAGCACTGCCACTATACCTACCTCTCTATCTAAAGCATTGTCTAACATGAAATAGAAACAAGTCATGGTCTTGGAAATGCTTGGTTCTTCTACTAAATGGAAAGAAACCTATAGAATGCATGTGGGTATACATTGTAAAGTACAAGGCTGATGGATCTACTGAAAGGTACAAGGCAAGGTTGATAGCTAAAAGATACACTCAAACATATGGGGTGGATTACTCATGGACATTTGCTCTAGTAACAAAAATGAATACCATAAGGGTAATATTATATATAGCAACTAATTACAATTTGAACTTACACCAATTTGCTGTAAAAAATGTCTTCCTCCCAGGAGATCTTAAAGGAAGAGATTTATATGGACTTACTTCCTAGATACGATGAATGTATTGCTGTCAACACAATTGCCGTCAACACCTTTTGTAGGCTTAAAAATGCTCCATCCGGCACAAACAGTCGCCACGAGCATGTTTTGAGAGATTTACTAGAGTCATGGTGGATTTGGGGTTCAATCAAGGGGAGTAACAGTGTTATTGGTATTTGTAGATGGCATTTTAGTGACTAGTGATGACAAACACGAACAACAACTATTAGGATAACACCTAGCCAAGGAATTTGAAATTAATTTTAGGAAAATTGAATTATTTCTTGGAAAATAGGCAAAACATCACTGACCTTTTGAGAGAAACAGTCAAGACAACATGCAAGTGTGCAATCACACCAATAGATCCAAATTTAAAGTTAATGAATTCAGGAGAAGATACTTCAATTAACAAGAAAATCTATCAAAAATTAGTTGAAAGGCTTATATACCTCTCACATAATAGGCCTCATGTTACCTTCGTGTTGTAAGCCTAGTCAGTCAATTCATGCACCAAACAAAGGAGGTCCCCTTGCAAGCTGCATTCAGAATATTACACTTTCTAAGGTGGAAATGGAAATATGGATCTTGAAGCCTATATTGATGTTGACTATGCAAGGTCGACTGTTGATAGAAGATCAACTACAAGATATTACATTTTCTAAGGTGGAAACCTTTTGACTTGGAAGAGTAAAAGACAAAGTGCGGTATCTAGGTCACCAAAGAAAAACTCGAGAATGACCTAATTTGCATTCCACATGTCTCCTCCCAAAGCAATCTTATAGATCTTCTAACTAAGGGGCTGAATAATAGCAACTTTGGAGGGATTGTTTCCAAGCTGAGAATGGAGACACGTATTCACCAATTTAAGAGAGTGTCAAAACCATAATTATTATTAAAATAATGCTAACAACACACTTTAACACGTTAAAATTCACATGGGTCCACCAAATACATATAGGACCCACATGATTTGGTGGGACCTAAGTGAATTTTAACTAATAAAAAAGAATGTGTTCAAAAATGTGTATTAGACAATATGTTGCTAGCACTCCAATTATTATTATTAGCATTATTATTGAGAAATATCACATTTATAGGGATTCGATTGTCAGCATATTCAATTCAGTAAAAAATACATTTTCCTAATTCTTGAGAGAAAACCATTGCATGAGAGTTCACTTGAGAAAAGTCATAAAAAATTATATTGAAAAGAGATAATGAAAATAAGAGAACAATAGTTCTATTTATAGAGCTTATTAAAAGCTTAACTAACTAACAAACTCCTAACTAATTCCTAATTGACTAACTAAAACTAACAAATTATATTTTGTAACAGCCTCCCTCAAACTTAGAATTCTTAAGTTTGTCAATCTAAGTTTGAATTACAATTATTCTAACATTTAACATATGAAAAATGAAATATAAGAATAGACTATGGTACTAAAAGTCCAAAAATATAATCCAAGTTGTTGGGTTTTATGTCACGTAAGAAGGAAAACAATGTAGTACACAAATGGACAAGTTGATAGCAGAAGAGGTTTGATTGATCTAGGTTCCAACTTCTCTCTCGTTGACATGCACAGAGTAAGATGTCGACTGTTGAGATGAAAGAAATAATAGATCTTTTATTGGGGTTATGCTGCTAATCTTAAGCAAGAAGATGATAAAATCAATGATGATAAGATTGCACAAATAGTGTATCACACTAAACTTTAATTTGGATTCGCTTCCATCAATCTATATATATTGGTGCAAACGGGTTAACGAACGAATCCCTTTCAGAATACTTTGGAATCCTTGAAGTGAATTGTATATTCACATTAAACCTATGATCAGTGATAGTTTACAGAATAAAATTCATTTATTTACTCTCGTGCACTAGAGGAAAGAAGAAATGACTCAAACATATTATTAACAGAAATTTGATTCATGTAGACATGAAATTTATCTTGTCTTTTCAGCCTCTAAAATATCTCTTTTAATAGGGAAACTATATCAATTGATGAAAAAAAAACAACTCTTGAAAAAGATTGTAACATTGATAACTTAACAGATGTATTGGTTCGATGGCTAACAGATGCATTAAACTCAAACATTGCAATCACTTGACCAAATAATACATTAAGTTATTTAATTTTGCTATAAAAATATAGCTATTAAAAAATTTCAAATATATTTTGGAAATTCCCCTCATAATCTTCCATCATTTTCAAAATGTATCTAAATCCGTTATTCTGAAAATCTCATGGTTTCAAATAAAGATATTTTACGATTTGAACAATTACTAAGTAAATTATGTTTTTACTTATCCTCGAATAAATTATTAGACAAACTTTGAACCAACTATTCATTAGAACAATTGTGCAAAATCACACATGAAATCTCACTATCATTGATCGAATTATAATTATGATACATTTAATAAGGCTCTGTTTCTCACATCCTTTTCATGAGAATTTAAGAGTCGAGCTCTTGAATCTATAAACAACCCACTTCATTCTTGTGTAGGTGAACTATATCAAAAAAGCACCCATAACTATACATTTCAGCAAATATATGTTATATGTCCATTAAGAGAAGATCTCATCCTACCACCTTTATTTTATGATCCAAATACTATTACCTTTTTGATGTATCTATTGTCAAATACTTCAATCACTCTAATAGTGTACTATCGTCATTGAACACAAGACTTGATGTTACTCAAGTGTGAGTTGATCATTTCCACCGTTGGTAACAATATGAACTTGTATCACATCCCTAATGATGTCTCCAAAATCATGTCTTTTGTCAAATCTTTCGTCAAAGGATCTCAAGATTCTATTCAGTTCTTACAAACACTACGAATATCATTTTATTTAATCCTTTAGATAACTATGTCTTAAACCAATATGTCTAGATTATTTATTATATACTTGGCTATATGCTTTTGATATTGTGGATTGACTATCACAATATATGGATACTAGTGCCATTGGCTTTGGTCAAATTCGTATCTCATATAACAAACCTCTTAGCCATTCAGATTCTTTACTATCTAAAGAGCAATAAATTATGCAGTCATAGTAATGTCGGCAATGCAAATTTGTTTCTTTGAAAACCAAGAAACTACACCTCTACCAAGGTTGAAGATTCATCCACTTGTAGAAGCATGGTCATCAATATAAATTACCCAAGTGATATCTGTATATCTTTCCAAAACTGAAGGATATCCACTATAGATTAAACTATAGTTATTTGTTCATTTTAAATATTTTAAATACTTTAATAGCATGTTAGTATTCTTTACTTAAATTGTTTGTATACCGACTTAATCTTCCAACAGCATTTGCTATATCAGATCTTCACAGAACATTTTAAACCAACATTTTGATCATAGGAGTAGAAATATATTCACAATCAAAATGATCAAATTTCCCTAGCACTTTCTCAATATAGTGAGATTATGATAAACTAATATTTATACCATCTCTTACAGTTTTAATTCCTAAAATCACATCTACTTCACTAAATCTTTTATATCAAAATTTTTGCTAAAAAAATTTTAGTCTATTATACCTAATCTAAATTGGTACCAAAGGTTAACATATCATTCACATATAAATAAATCATAACATTATTTACATATTATTGATAGTGTTGACCAATTATCACCAAACCGTAACACTTTTGCTATTTAATTTCTTTACATTGTATCATATACAATTAATAAGCATCTCAATTATCACTTACACACACTTTTATGTCATTCTACCTTTTACTATAGTTAATAAGTATATCAATTTAAAATTCTAATTCTCTTTTCAATATATCCAAGTCTAAGATATAATACATTGAATGCATTATATATTGTCACAAACTAACAAATCATGATCATAAAAATTTATCATAATCAAATATCATAAAGTGGGTCCAAACATGTAAGTCATCTACTCTTTAACAAATAAGAATTCATTCATTTCTATTAAAGAAACCATTTCTTCATAGTTATATTATAATTAATACATGCATGATGAATTCTATTTGTTAATTCAAATTTCATATTTAAATATATAAATATGTTTTGTGGTAAATCCAAATATGTATCATTGTAGAAAATAAACAATGAATAAAATCATTAAGATTTTCTATTAGTTTCTTCCATAAGCATTTGTCAACTTCCAATAATTCAAAATAAATTCAAATCATTATCAGTATCAAGGCAAACAAGAAACAATTACTTTCGTACTATCATGCACATATAATACGAGATCTTCCATCCTAAATAAAAATAATTTTTTTTGCATGAACCAATTAGAACCCCACTTATATTTATGAACCAATTTCTTGCATGCAAACTACTTTTATAATAAACTAGGACACAAACAAGTATCATAAGTCAAACATATGAATGCTAATAAAATTGTATACTTATTAGTATTACAATTATGAATATTTCATAAAATCATAGAAATTTAGAATCATATAAATATTATGATCTACGACCATGGAAATTAACATCTACGCCAATTTTGTTTCTAAAATTAAAATGTTCAATATAATTTTTACAGCGTATTATCATTCTAATTCTTGCTTTTTTTTTGTCAATTTTAAAATATAAGATTTGAAACTAAAATATCAGCCAAGAGTCAAATCCATACAATGCCACTGATTAAAATCAAAACATAAACTAATTTTCAAAATCCCAACAAACAAAATTCATGCATATATAAACCACATTAAATTATCATCAATTATATATGCTAGCAAGTTAGCAACAAGATATGCAATCCAGATGAATATACTATTTTTAACTTAATATGTGAATATCAAACATATCATATATTAATATAAATTAATTATGCACCTTTCACCGTGATCATAAATATGTGATTGTTCATCTTCTTTAAAGAAGCAGCCATTGTTCAAAAATAAATTAAAATCAAAATCGAACTTAAAGATCGTTGAATCTTTTATTGGAGGTATGATGCAAATCTTGAACAAGAAGATGATGAAATGGATGATGATGAAGATTGCACAAATAAATTCAAAAGTGAGTGTATCACTAGAGAGAAAAAAAATCAATAAATATTTTTTACAGAAATTTCACTCATGTAAACATTAAATTTGTCTTGTCTTTTCTGCTTGTAAAATATTTCTATTTATAGAGAAACTCATACCAATTGGTGAAAAAAAACAACTCTTAAAAAGATTGTAATTTTTGATAACTTAATAAATGTATTAGTTTGATGGTTAACAGATACATTAAATTCAAATATTGCAACCATTTGATCAAGTGATACATTAAATTATTTAATTTAGCTATATTAATATAACTATTAGAGAATTCCATGTATATTTTAAAAATCCCCTCACAATAAAAACACAAGAATGAAAGGATTCAAGCATGATCAACAAGGCACAAGGTGGTGGTTTATGTCGGGATGAAAGATGGTGAAACTTTTTCCAATGAGCCAAACGTGGTAATTTACAATCAAGATCTGTGGTTTATGTTTGGCAGCAAACCGTAGCGGGCATGGTTGCAAAAGCAACATGTTCAGAATGCCCTAATCGATTTGGTATTAAATTCACTGGATCTGAGATGTGCAATGTTCACGTAACTTTTAAGGATGTTGGTTGGATAAAGAATGATCTACATTATGTATGGACAAAACACATGGTGCATTGATTTTCCTTATAAACTTTTATTATATGCTCATTTTGTATCCTATAAATTGTATTGAATTGCTCCTTCATATGATTTACGTTATTACAAAAACAATCGGTCTCAAAAGTTGCATTGCTAAGAGTAGTTAACAAACAGAAGAAAACATCTTACATCTTGATTTTTAGAACTAGTATTAATTTTGTCAAACATTTTTACAACTAAAGAGTTTATTTGCAAACTTGGAACATCCTAAATGAAATAAAAAAGTCAATTAATATATGAAAAGAAAAATATGGAATGAGAAAGAAAAAGAACATACTATAAGTCTCGTGTGAAAAAATTTGCCCTCAAAAATCTTTTCAATATGTTGATTATGAAAAGAGTAACATAAAACCAAACTACAATCAACCAACACACATAAATCAAATAAATCAACTAACACCAAAAATCTAATCACATAATCAAGCAATAATGATGAAAAGAAAAAAAATTCCAAAAAATAAACCCAAAACTTAAATCATATAAATAACAAATCAACCAAATCAGTAGAAATATAACATAGAAGAAAAAAAACTCAAAAAATCAACACATGGATAATCAAAAATCACATAAAAGAAAAGGGAAGATGAATGCGAACAAATGTTTTGGAATTTCTAAAAGTCAAAAAGGAACAAATGTTTTGAGGTTTCTAAAAGTCAAAAAGGAGAAATTAGGAAGACTGACACAAATTGCTATCACCTCTCAGAAACACTAAAACATTTGTCCCCGCCTTCCTTCTTTCTTATGTGATTCTTAATTAGTAATGTGTTATTTTATACATTTTTCCTTTTATGTTTTATTTTCAATGATTTGGTTGATTTATCATTTATGTGATTTAGGTTTTCCAATATTTATATTTTTACACTTTTTTACATTTTCTTCTGGTTGATTTATGTAATTTATGTGTGTTAGTAGATTGTAGGTTGATTTATGCGTGTTAGTAGATTGTAGTTTGATTTTGATTTTATTTTTGTGTTCATAATAGTATTTTCTTTTTATGGCTAATTGACTTTATTATTTCATTTAGAATTTTCTCAGTTTACAAATAAACTCATCACTTGTAAAATCATTAGGCAAAATTAATACTAATTCACAAAATAAAAATGTAAGATGTCTGTTAGTTAACTACTCTTCTTAAATGTCATTGTAATCAATGCATACTTTCGAGATCGACTGAATTTTTAATAACATAAAGAAAAAAATAAGCATCTAATAAAAATTCATCTTAGAAGTTACGTGAACAACCTTTTGACTCTATTGTAGACTAGTTGGCGCTTGTGTTCTTATCATGCAAATCTTAACCAAATTGAAATTCGTTAAACGAAAACTTCTCAATTACATGCAAATCGCGAAACCAACCGAATTAGTGCAAAAACGTTTCAACAAGCCAACAAAAATTTGCAACCTGAAAACGTGGACTCATAGAGTTCACGAGTCATCACGCTATTTCAACAACCTTGAGTATGAGCCACTTCCTCATTGTAGTATTATATTACAATCTGCTGGAAAATTATTAAGCCTAATCCCTCCAACAAATAATTTTCCAAACACAATATAACCAAGTTTTTTTTTTACAAAAATAACCAAGTTTTATACTATAGAACAACTGAATTTATGATGTTGCTGCTCAAAAATAAAAACCAAATACTTAATAAATTAAATTAATTTTAATATATAATTATTAATAGGATAAAAGAAATTTCCTGATTTACCATTAAAAATATAATTTTAATTCTAATTAAACAATAAAACTTAAATATGTTGTTTTTTCCTGTAAAATAGATATCTTTTAAATTTAATCTCTACAAAAACTTTATATTTGAGCCGATGGCAGAATTACTCCCTATTCCCTAATATCAAATTTCTCCTTGATTTGACCGACGGAAAGTTAACGTGTACATGCCTTATGGAAATTTTAAATGGGGTGGTAGCTACATGGCAAGTTAGTTAACAATATTATTATTTTGATATTATAATAAAACATATTTTACTCAGTTAATTAAAATTAAATATTTGATTAAACCAATTTAATATAAAATCATTGGAAACAGCCCACCCCATCCTCCTATCTCTCTCCAATTTCTCGTAAAATCATTCTCATCTACCCCCAACTTGTGAAAAAACACTATAGATTTATGAGAGAATAAGTTATAAACTAGTGTTTCGCCTTTGCTGAACACACTATATACAATTTAGTCAAAAAGGTAAATTTGTAATTTTATATTAATTTTTGAAAAACTAACAATAAATCTAATAAATTTAAAATAAAAACAAAAAACTAATAATAAATTTCTAAAGAATATAATTCTAATTGGAAAATATTATTTCAAATATTAATTTATTTTGCTACAAGGATAATTTTAACCTTTCATTTGATTTAACAATTAGAAATTAACATTACAATCTAATAAATAATCAAAATATTCAAAATAAAAAATTTATCTGAAAATTCATATGAAAAATTATAAAACTAATTGAAATTAATAAAATAAAATAATTTCTTATAAAATATATAACTATGTCACATGGACAATTTTTCCGTTTTATTTAATATATATTTTATCATACTATTATTTAATACTATATACATGATATAATGCTTTCTAATTTAATACTGTATACGAACGAATCAAACATAGGACTAGATAAGAGCATATCTTATATTATCCATATTCAATTCTCTTATTTTATCATACTCTAAATTTGCCATACTCATAAAAAATGCTCAAGGTTATTGACTCAATAGACCTAAATCAACCTCTCATATATTATGCTCTCTCTATTCTAGTTAACCATTCAAAATAGTCTTATTTTTTTACAGAATTCAGAATAGTCCTTAATTGTTCATTCTCATTTAGAAGATATTAGAAGACCCAAATTAGTCGTTGTCTTCATAAACCCAAACCATTCTTTCTTCTCCCATACTCTCTTAATCTCTACAAAATAAATTGTACAGTATGTTTGTTTCAAGACTTACAAATATTTTCCTTGAAATGTAAGCTTCGAAATGTAACACTCCCATATTGGATAGAAGTTATAAAAATATTATTTGTGAGGTTATTTTCTTGGAACCTTGATAACACGTGATTTTTCCACTAGTTATTCCCATGTGGGAAGGGAAGTTATAACTTCCCACTTTTACCTTCCCCAATTTAAGCTTTAAAATATTTAATTGTTAACCTCAAATAAATTTAAAAATATACCAAATAATCACAAAACCAAATATCTTTGACGAGAATAACATTCCCCATTAATCATATCTAAGAAACAATAAAAAAAACGTAACTATACTTGCAAACTAGGAAACACAATCTATGGCATTGAAACCTGACACAACATGCAAACTGACACGTCCACGCTGCTCAAGAATATAAAACATTGACACCAACACAGATATATTCATTTATTTATTATATTATAATTAAATAAAATATGAACATTATTTGTAAAATATATAATCTGAAAGTAATATATATATACATATATATAATTTAAATTAGCTAGTTTTTCATATTCATCCAACTATTTACTATTAAAAACTAAACATGATCTAATCAAAATTTAATATTTTTTAACCCTTTTATTGATCATCTTCATTATTTTGACACATCTTTAATCCCGTAGACCTGTCAGAGATCTGACTAAAGTGTGTTAAAAACAAAGAAAATCAAAATTTGGAACATCTGTCTAAATATATTGGAAATAGCGGACTGAAATATATTGGAAATAGCAAAGCATCTGATTCTTGAGGTGTATGTGTTTCATAGCTTGCAAATACTAGAGTTGATCCACTAGATAAGCAAAAGTTGATCCAAATTATACACAAAATTGTCAAAAGTTGATACCATCATGTACCCAAAAAGAAAAGAAGCTACTTGTTATTCTATACTAACAATTATTATAATTTTAGATGATGGTGGGTACAACTTATAGAAATTTAATGTAGATTAAGAGAGAATGGAGAAGAGGGATTAATTTGGTTGTGAAAGGAGGGACTAATTTGGGTCTGGGATTCATTTGAGTAATTACTCAAATTTATAGATACCTAAGTGTATTTACTTTAACAATAACCCTTTAACAAGCCTTCTATATGATTCTTGTAAAAGAAAAAGCCTTCTATATGAGAGCAACAACAATTTGCTCGGCTTTATGCTACATCAAGCTTAGTTTTTCCCATGAAAAATCTCGATCACAGGTATGAAAGTAGACAAAATTCCTAATTCAATTATTCTTTCCGTTATTCAAATTTCAAATGTTATTATGTACAATGTTTTTCAAATGTTATTCTGTACAAAACTCTACAGAAAGGCTCATCATTCATTACTCTTCAACTAAACTTATTAGAAAAAACAAAATATCCAACACCCAGGAAACAAACATTCTAAACATCATATTAATTAACAAAAAAACTTTTTCAAAACCACAATATAGAAACAAATAATCACAATGCATCAACATGAGAATAACTAAAGCAGGTCCGGCCCAAGGGGAGGCGACTAAAGCCCTAGCTATAGGCTTCCCAAAAACAACTCATTTGTCATAATCCTATTGATAGGCCCATTTTGGTAAAAAAAAAATACCATTAGATCTTAAATATTTTAGACCACTTTTGTAAGACCTCTTTTACATCTCAATTGTTGAGATATTAGACTAATTTATTTAGGAACTAATAATTAGACAATTGTTATGAAAACGCAAATAAGCAAAATATACAAATTTACAATGTCCGTATATTTATGTTGAACTTATCTACTATTTATGTCAATTATTTATTTATTTAGTTATATTATCTATTTTATTTAAAACAATATTTTAAACTTGAAATAAATTTTTTATATAATTATTTGTCTATAAAATATAGTAGAATCTCAAGAATAATTAAGTTCGACAACAAATGTTTGCTCTATGCCTCACATTACTTTGGGCCGGCCCTAAACTAAAGAATTAACAAGTTAGAATCGTTAGAAGCATTACCAGAGACAGTGGCACAGTGAGCCCAACCAGCAGCTGCTTTCACCACTGAAGCCTCAGTGGGAAGCTTAAAACACCCTGGAATCTCCTTCAGAAAAACATGCATCCAGAATAATAAGATGCAAAATCAATTCCAAACTGCAAATTCATACCAAAACCAACCCTTATATTAGAAGACCAACTGCATTACCCCATGCTTCCCTGACATCAAGTAGCTCTGGTTTTCATCATCCGCTGATCCCCACGTTACCAGCTTTCCTTTCTCTGCAAAAATCACACAGCAAACACAAATAAACAACCTATCAAACACCGACACGAACACCAAACATGACACTAGTACATGTTACTTATAGTTATAGAGATGCATCAAGAGACACCAGTGATACATGATATGACATTGTTTTAATGCATCAACTATGTTATTAATTTTTCTTTTTAAAAACTCTAAATAATTGAATGTAACTATTTTCTGCCATATTAGAGCAGCGAGCATGTGTTTTTGATACAAAACACTTTTTCAATATACGAAATACCGTATGGCTCAGGTTTTGTTTGATATCACGGTATATTTGTCAAATTTACCGTAGCACCGTAATTTTACAAAAATTACAACAGGTAGCTTTTTAAAATAATTCACGGTGGCTAACAGTTATTCTAACGATCTCACCCTGATAACAAAATGCAGTCAATAAAATCAATGGAGTTGATTCTCGAAAACACATAAACAAAACCTAGTTCTTCAGATTCTAATGAGCAAAAGAGAAAAGTTCAAGGATTTGTTATTCACTAACTTAGATCTACAAATTTCTTTGAAATGAATTATTATAACTTTTCGATCTTAATTTAGTCAAAACATAGTCAAAGTATAGTCAATGAATAAGAAATCAACCTGAGATAGCCACGGCGAATCCACAACCACCACCGCAAACGTCCTTCCACGAATCTCCGACGAGTAAAGGATCGGTGAGACGAACCGGCGTCGGAGATAGTATCGGAGCTTTCTCCGACGATGCTCCTGGAAGGTAACCCCACATAAACACCATTTTTTCCGTGGAATCTTCCTCCTCCACCATCTTCTCATCTTCAACGACTTCGTTTCCGTTCATGGCGATGAAACTCTCCGATCTGAAAAACGACAACTCGAAGCACGAAACGCAGAAAGAAGATGAATGAAACGACGACGCGCCGTGTTTAATTGCTATAGGTATAGAAAGGTTCGTTCGTAAATATGAAGGACGAGAATATTATGCGTATCAATTACAAGGTTAAAGATATTGCCACGTGGGATGGTGAAGTGGAAATTTGACAGGTGGCTAAATCTAGACCGCGAGTATGGATTGTTTATTTTAATGGCACGATATGGTTTGGAACATTCTGGAAAGTAGTGGGGGACCATGTCTTGCGTTTTTGTAGGTGTCTCGTTGAACTGACGCGTGTTTGGTTATTCGGTTTTTGTTTCTGCGTGTCTGGTTATTCTTGAGTATTTTATTTTTGTATTTAAAATAAAAAATGATTATGGTTAGGCAAATCATTTTTTATTCAAGATGATTATCATTCTGAAACGTAATTATCTAATGGGCTTACGCTTAACTACCCCTTCAATTGACGAAAGGTTACGATTATTCCAGAAGTCAGTTATTATAAATTTTGAAAAAATAAAAAATGTAACTAGTTATGACACTCGTTAAGTGATTTAAAATTCCGTTTAAAAAAATAATTTAAAATTAGAAATTTTACATGAAAAATAATAAATTTAAATTATCTTTGTGCAAAATTTTAAATATTTTAATAATTTAAAGTACAATTTTTAATATGTTTTTAGTTTAACATATTTATATTTCTGGTTATTTAATAAATGTATTCGGATTACTTATTAACATTGGCAAAAAAGAATTCTTAATTATGTATGTATTTTTAATTAATTATTTTAAACTTACTATTTATAAAAATAAATCTATGTTATTTTGCAGTGTGAGAATAAATATTGACTCGTATCACAATGCAAAAAGACATCATTGCAGTGCTAAGATCACTTCTCATAAATATGAGCTCTTTATTTGTCTTGTACTATGAAATGAACCAATCACAATGCAATGCAAGACAATACAATTTTCAAAACCGGAACCTAGCATCGCGGTACAAAGTTTAGCTTGCATTACGAAATATTGCATTTCTTAAATGTATTTAAGGTTTTCATCGTATTTCTTTTTATTTTTTCTTCCCACACGCTATAAAATTCTAGAAAAACTTAGTGTTTGTTTGATTTACGTCTCAAAAATATTATTTTAGTATTTTAAAATATAAAAATTAAAAAATTTATTTGGATTACTTATTTTTAAAAACTGTTTTATAAAACTAATTTTAATATTATATTTTTTAAAACTAAAAAAGCAAATAAGATAAAGGTGTTTTACTTTTCTTTTTTCATTTTTTTAAGTCTTAGTCAAAAAAACTGTTTTAAAAATTAGAGTTATCAAACAAGTTTTTTTAAATTTTGTTTTTAAAAATAGTTTTTTAAAATTTATTTATAAAATAGTTTTCAAAAACTAAAAAATAAAACGCAATCAAACAAACCCTTAAATGTTTTGTTTTTCAATTTTTGTTTTTTACTTGTCAAAGGAGTTAAGAAAAAAAATATCAGGAACATCTTTTTTCACTAATGGTAAAGTTTTAATTATTTGATTTCACTTCCTTCATTCCTTCTTTTGTCATAAATTACTCTATGAGGAAGTTATATTTTTCGTCGCCACTGGTTTCCTGCAATCACATAGTTGGGACATTAGTGACCATTCAATTTGAACTTGAATTCAGACCATCGTATCATGATCGAACAACTACAAATATGTGATTGTGTCAATTTCTTAACTATAGTCGATCGAGGTCCCTCTACCAGACTACCCACTCCTCCCTTTCTTATTTTGTTACGTGTATGTTGAATGAAAATAGGGAAATAATGTGTATTTTTTATTTTTTATTTTATTGAGGAGACAATCATTTTAGTTCACAATTGTGTAATGTATTGTCACTATAGTTATTGAATATATTGAAATTGCAAATACATTCACAAGTGTCTCTTCCGTTATTCATTTTGTTCATTAAATTTGCTTTTAGGTCAATTTAATTAGGCCTCATGTGTTTTTCATTGGTCAACTTAGTTCATATACAATTATTAACAAAAAAGACATTAAAGATGTGTTTTCAATTTTGATGCATTTATGCACTATAGTGACAACATCTCAAATATTTAGACCAAATGTTTGTTTGCTCATTTTTTATTGTAAGATGTGTGTTTTTTCTATAATTATTACTATGTTTTTAATATAAAATGTTATGTTTGTATTCTTTTAAATCTATAACAATATGAAACATACTAGTTTATTAATTAAATTATATTTAATTGAATAAATACAACAATTAATTATCTCAAGGAAATCAAAAACTACCAAATTATGTTATAAATTATTTCAATCAAATTATATTTAATTGAATAACCATTAATCATTAATAAAATTATGTATCAAATAAATTTTCTATTTTTAGTTTTAAAACATATTAAGGAAACAAAAACTACCAAACAACATTTTTTTTTTCTCATCTTTAAAATAGTTTTCAAAAACAAAATTACTAAACAATTTTTTTTTACTTTTTTTTTCTTAAAATAAATAGGTCCAAAACTATTTTCTAAACTGTTTTCAAACAAAAAAAGTTAATTATTAACTATTAGAGACCAAATTTATTTTGTAGTTATCGACGGTGAGCAGGGCGGAAAATAGGTGAGACCGTCGACAAGAGTTTATGAAACTTTTTTTTTGGATAGACAAAATAAAAGCTTCTAAAAAGACATACTTAGTTAAAAATGTCATGCTACAAGTTACATAGAAAAACCTTTTAAACTTATCAGACCGGCTTATTTAAATAAATATAAATAATATTTTTTTACTACTATAATTATTATATTAATTTTTGATATTTTTGTTAGATATTGAACTTTTAGTAATTTAAGCATATTAACCTTCTTTAGATTTTGACATATTCAAATATATTATTATAAAATAGAATTGAAGTAGAACGTCATATAAAATCATAATTTTAAAATATCATATTAAATATTAAAATAGAACTTAATTTCATTGACATATTAACATGTTAATTTATCTAAAAATAAGTTTGATTATATATTCAAAAATTTTAAAATGAAGACTTTTAAGTATGCTATGTCATACCGAACTTTCATTAAAGAGAGATTTAGGCCTAAATATTAAGCATACAATAGGCCAAAAGCCTAACATCAGCCTTGAAAAGTCTAACTAAACCTAGTATTTTGTCACTCGTAATAGTGACTAAGGGGCCGTTTTCTTTGTGAAAATATTTATTGTTTCCATTTATTAAAATTTATGTTAATTTTACTCGTTAATAAGGAGTCAAATTTTTTTTGAAGTAAACAAATATATAGATTATTAAAAACAATGAAAATGTTAAAAAAAAATATTTTCAAAATTATATTACATCTTTTTAACTACCATTTTATCTTATCTCTATAACAATGATTTTTTTCAAAAACCTCTCGTCAAATTAAAATGAACACATATTTTAAGAAATAAAAATAAAAGATGCTTTCACAAAATAAATAGTCTCTAAGTTATTTGGTCCCTGTAAATATAACTTTTTTTGATTTTGGTCCTCGTAATATTTTTTTTTGTTTACATCCCTATAATATAAAAAAAAAATTATTTTTGGTCCTTAACGTTAAGTGAACGTTACAAAAACGTTAACTAACAAAGGGAAATAGTTTTTGGTCCCTGTAAATATAATACTTTTCAGTTTTAGTCCCTGAAAAATATTTTTTTGAATTTTGTAACACCACAAATTTTATAATAAACTATTTTAATAATGAAATATAATTTAAAATAATTAATTTGGTGTTAAAGTTATTTTAGAATACATGTGATAAATTTCGTGATTAGTTTGCGTTATATGGGTGCTTTAGATGATGTCTTACTGTTATACATATTAGACTACATGAATAATCTAAATAACAAATATTATATTTTATATATTTTTCTAAATAGTATTTTAGTGTAATATTTTAAAGAATAAGATTTTAGAAGATTTTACGTGTATATACTTATTATACCAAATTAATGTAATATTTTTCTGTGCATTTGACTGATATTAAGTATGCACGTAATTATATTTTCAATTATCTATAACTATTTTCTATTTTTAGTTATTTATTTTATAAATAATTATCTCGGAATAGTAGTGATATATTGTGTTTGATTTCCTTCATTTTTATATACTTGTTATGACATAGTGATTTTATATATATTTATTATGATATAATAATTAATATAGAGTGTTGATGTTATATTTATTTATTTTATAATTTTGACTATTCTCTAATGATGGTAGTATTTTAATGTGAATATTTTATAAAATAAGTATAATTATAGTAATTATCTTGAATATGAATCTTGGTTATTAATGTATTTTAAAAGATTAACTACTTTAATTATTTTATTTTATAAAATATGGGTTTTGAAATATTAATAATTTTGTGCTTATTTTCTTTATATGTGTGCTTATCAAGTTGTGCCTATTTTATATATATTCCATTGATTTAGTGGCTTATATAAAATATTGATGTTATATTCTTTTATTGTCATTTTGACTATTCTTATAATATAATAATCTTTTAATTTGATATTTTGAAAGATATTATTATTTTAGTGGCAAATAAATAAATTAAAATAAATATTTAATTAGTTGGACCTTGTGAAAAAAATAAAATAAAAGGGAGTTCAATGAGTTAGGTTAACAATAACTAATATGTTTAAAAAAAATAAAATAAAAAAAAAATCAAATATACCATAATATGAAAGCGCTACAGTAGAAAGATAGAAAGAGAGAGAAAAGACAGCGACCATACTAAGAAAAGAAAAGAAATCGGTTCCGGCGATCGACAACTGTCTAGAAAAACTTCCTCCGTTTTCGTTCAAATTTCAGTATGTTATTTAATTTATTGAGTTAGTCAATTAAACACAATTTTCCAGATTTTTAACAACCCCAATTTCTCTCTAAAATACCTGACTTCTCCGTTTGTAGAATTCGTTATTTTGCACTGTTCTTCTTCACTGTAAGTCCGATTTGAGTGAAACCAACGCCAAAACGATCGTGTGAAAAGTTGTTATATTATCCACTTATTGGTTTCCTGATTTATGGTAAGATTCCTTGACCGAATTTCAAAATTAATTTTAGAGTGTCTTCTCATAATTTATTTTTAACGTTTACTCATAAATTATCGAGTTAGATCGATTGAAGGACAAAGAGTCGGAGAATAAAGGCTGTTTGTTCGTGGAATCATATTCGTGTGTGAAAGCGTCGAAATAAGGTAAGGGGTGAGAGAGTGTTTGAATTCATGAGTGTAATATTTTGTGAGATGAACGGGAAAACCGTATTTCCCAACGATTCATCCAGGGCTTGCTACGTACGGCAGTAGCCCTTTGAGTGATAAGTTAATTAATGTGCAAAAATGGGAATTGTGAGATTAAAATGTGGAATAGAAATATTTATAAGGTGTTGATTGATTTAATTCCATTGAATGTGCGTTATTTGATATTATTGTGATATTTGATTTATTTTTATTAAATTTGTGATATTTGATATTAATGTGATATTGGATGTTGAATGAATTTGGTGCATATGTTGGATTAGATGAGTTTATGTGATGTGATAATAAAAGATGTGTGCATTGTAATAATTTTATGTGATGATGATGATGTATGAATAATAGTTGTGATTTCATAAATTTGTGATAAGTTTATGTGATGAGTTATGTAATGATGATGATATGTGATTTATAATAGTGATGTTATGAATTTGTGATGAAAATATTGAAGTAACCCCTGATGAAATAATTGTGATTCCAATTTGTGTTTGAGATGACGGTCTTATTGGAGTATCATAGGTCAACGAGGGGAGAAAATAAATATTGAGAATTTGTGAAGTGGAAATTATTTTGTCATCATATAGGTAGGGCCTGACAAGCCTAGCGATTTCGGGGAAGTACAACTGAATTGAGCCTGATCGTGGCGGTCTACTGTTGAACCTTAAGGCAAGATTGTTAGACCTTGGAGGTATTCGGGTGGGGAATTCCTAGGTGACTTGGAGGTAGCACTCCAAATGTCGGGAGCTACCATGCAACACATGTTTACCTCGACTGTCGCGTATATGTGTCTCGGGTTGAGTTGAGGGGATCTATGAGGACAGGGCCAATTTGAATTGTCCGTCCACCGGAATGGTGGCATAGTATCATGGCCTCCTAACCAAGTACTTCAGAGTTAGAATGGTACCACATTGTGAAGTAGATTCTAAGCTCGTGCATAGCATTGCATTTTATTGTGATTGATTTGTTGTGATTAATGTGTATCGCACGTGATTATAACTTCTCTTAGACGATTTGATTATAGTGAAATGTATTGATTTTCCTAGATTTTGACTTTGACTTTATTATGTGATTTTATTCATTGAATAATGTTTGTTTAATGATACGGTTTATTTATGATCAAATGCGTGTTCTTCTTACTTATATTATACTATTAACATGATTTCTGTAAGAACCTTAGTTTTAAATTCTAATATATGAAATTTTAGTTTTTTTTTTTGTTGAATTATGAGGCTTTTTAGCCAATTTCAATGATATGTTGTGTTTTAAATGCCAATGATATTTTTATGAGACCCGTTTAAAATTATTTGGCGAGAAATAATTTAATTACGTCATGGAGAATTTATTACTGGACTGTTTTGTTAAAAATATCTCTAATTGCAAAAAAAAAAAAAATTTACTTG
>JBBPBP010000003.1:9933118-9967453 GCA_037974735.1 Cicer chorassanicum
TATATTATTATTAAATTAGTAAATAATATATATATATATATATTATTAAATTAATAGTATATATATATATATATATATATATATATATATATAGTAAATAGTAGTATTAGTATACATATATATATATAAAACGTGAGGAAGCAAAAAAGAGGAAACAGAGAGAGAAACATTGTCATTCCATTCACGCCGTTCTTCCTTTCTTTCTTCTTCCAGCAAACAAAAACATAAAAACTAAAACCCATCAATTCAAAATCTCCATTTTCACCTAGATCTAAGTTTCGTCTCGCGAAGTGGTAGAAAGGAAAGTTGCTCACCTCCACGCTGCGGTGCTAGTGAGCTAGTTTTTTGAAGTGACGTGCGAACAAAATATTTTACCGGAATTTATCGCGGTACCGTAATCGGTTGTTTAAGCTATCGTTAAGGTAAGGGCTCCTTCCAAACTTTTAGTTTGCATTTAGGACATTATATGTGACTTTATGGAAAAGAAATTTGGTGTATTTGATGTGTAAAATTGTGAAAATGAATTTAATTCGTTTATGCGGGAATTAGCGGAATTTAAAATTGACGCAGTTGAGACGTAGTTTGATATGAATTGTGTGCGATTTGCTGAGATTGAATTAATGTGATTAATGTGGTCGATTTTGTTAGTAATGGTTGACAAAAAAAATTTGATTTTGACGTGTTTGAGTTACGAAATGAGTTATTTTCAAATAAATGAGTTTGAACTTTAGTTGTGAACAAATTGTTATAAATATTCATGTTTATGTAGTTAGCTCCTTGAGTCTCGAAAAGGAATCGAGACTGTTGGCACTGAGTTAGCGGTGGGGAGAACTCTGAGATATTAATGTTGTTTTGGAAATTAAATTTGGTGTGGTTTATGTGTTCATAATTAATATTATGAATTTTTGAGATGTGATTTATGTGTGGATTATGGTTGAAAATTTTGGAGATTAAATTTGGTGTGAAATTTTGGAATTCGAATTGATTGAATTTGTCGTGTTTGATGTGTGGATTTGCAGAAAATGAATTTAAGGTGTTTTATGTGAAATTGTTTTGATGTGTTTGAGGAGTGATTTGAGGAAATAAATTTGGTGTAAATACATGTTTGCAATTATGGAAATTAATGGGTGTATTGTGGTTGAAATATGACGAGTTTTGAAAATGAGTAGTTTGTGGTGATTTGATGTGGATTTGTGGAATTTGGATTGTTGTATTTAATGTGGTTTGTAGATTGAATTTGATATGGAATTGTTGGATTATGAATTAATATGTCTGAGTATGCTCTGTGAAAAGTTTTGAAAAATCATTAGTGTTAAATGAGTATTAAAAAGGGGGAATCTTTTAATAGCTGCATTTACTTAATGGTTGTGGTGAAAAGAGTTAGAGTATGCTCATGCATTTCATAGTACATGGTGACCGCGATGGGCCATAGTGATAGTGGTAACCGTGATGAGCCACGAGATGATGCCATGTGAATAGTTGGTTCATCTTATCTTTGCGGGAATTTTCGCGTCGTGCTGATCTGTGAGAGATTGCACTCTTGTAAGTCGTGCTGATCTGTGAGAGATTGCACTCTTGTAAGTCGTGCTGATCTGTGAGCGATTGCACGCATAGAAAATTAGTACTGGTCTGTGAGAGGCTGTACGATAGTAAATTGTGCTGATCCGTGAGAGATTGCACCTTGATAATTAGTATTGGTCTGTGAGTGACTGTACAATTATGATTTACGCCCTTTCGAGGAGGGTGTTGGTTTGGAATTCTGGAATCATGTGCATTGGCATATACGCATTTCATTAGGGTGCTTGGCACACGAGTCATGTTTGATATACTGTGATGGTCGTATATACATACTCGGTTGTGGTTTGTAGTTGTGTCGTATTTGATGAGTGTTATTGATTGAATTTATGTGGTAAGCGTTGAATGATATCGAAATATTTTCAAAACTGAAAATTATGCCATTTTCACAATTGTATTCGGATACAAGGATGTGGTATTCGAATACGACAGTGCAGTTTGTTAAAAATTCCATTTTTCAACTTTGATTATGCATGTTTGGCATATGAAAATCCTTTCTAGATGTATGCTAAGTTGAAAGGTTATTTTGTGCATTTAAAATATGTGATATTTGTTAATTTCGGTTGGTGACCTTTACAATTATTGTGGAAATTTGGGCTTTGCCCTCAGATGAGAATCAGGATCGTCCTACCAGTTAGTACTCTGGAGATGGGTACGGAGTTAGACTTACCTGACCACTGCTGTGTCAGAAGGATTTCTGCGGGGCGCGTGGAGATCACTTGGGTTATAGTAGTTTATTTTGTTGCATGATCAGATTAGTTGGCTGTATAGGGGCTAGATGTTTATCTGTTGTGGTTGTATGTATTTCATTCTGGAAGACTGTACCTATACCATATATTGTCAGCCTAACTTTGATTTTGATGGGTCCTTGTACCACTTTTTGACGTGACGTGGGGAAGTTAAAATTGTAGGGGCAGTGCTTTTGTACAGGTGTCTGCCGAGAATACCCCAGGGGTATGAGCTACTTTGGATAGGTCTCATAGCCCCGGTGTATTTTTCTGTTTTAAATATTTTGGATTTTCATTTCAAAATCGTTTCCGCTGTTTGTAATTATTGTTGACTTTTGTCGTTGTGATACGACTTAAATATTTTATCCAAAGGTATTTATCTCTTTATTATGAATTTGAATTTGTTTAAAAAAAAAAATCGGGCTGTTACAATTTCAAAAGTCACCTCCTTCGTTGTTTGTGTTTGACTGGCTTGGCCCTGCGTTTGCGAAATGGCAGTTATTACAGGTTAATGAGTCTTGAAGTTCCAGTTGGGAGGAACCCCGCTCTGATAGGTGATACTGGGAATAAGAGTTGTAATTTGTATTTTACTTATTTAATTTGAAAAGACTTTTGTATGAAAACCTTATAAGTACTAGTAAGTTTTTAGAATTAAATCAAGTAATTATACTTAAATCAAGCTCATTGAGATTGCACTGTTTTAATTGAGGAACAAAGTTGAATTGTTACATATGTATTTAGAGAAACATAATATCCTAAATTAGATATAAAAGTTTTTATTTTCTTGAGCAAATTTTCTTTATCCAGTGCGAGTGTTGTTCAAATAATTTAGTATAAATTATTATAAATGCTATTTTGGGGTTTAGGGTGTCACAAATTTATTCCTTGCAATATTCAAAAGTCTCCTTAAATATAAAATAACATACAAATTGATCTTTATTAATAATAAACTCATGCGAAGTAATGTTTAAAATATTTTCACTTCAATAATTTAAAATTTATTAATCTTCTATTTTATTTATTTATTATTATTAAATTAATTTTCATTTTCTGTTTCATAAAAATCACTAAAATCTTATATTTTATTATTATTATTATTATTATTATTAAATTAATTATATTAGTATAAAATAATGATTAAAATAACTTTAGATTTAAGCTTTATAATTTTAACTAAAATCTTCTTTTACGCTTTAGATTTTGTTCATTATAACTTAAAATAAATAAAATATATATTAGGTAATAGATTTATTTTAAAATTATTTTAATCATTATTTTATACTAATATAATTAATTTAATAATAATTAAAAAAAACAGAAGATTTTAGTGATTTTTTAAAACAAAAAATGAAAATTAATTTAATAATAATAAATAAATAAAACAGAAAATAAACCAATTTTAAATTATTGAAGTGAAAATATTTTAAGGCATAAGTTTATTATTAATAAAGATCAATATGTATGTTATTTTATATTTAAGGAGATTTTTGAATATTGGAGGGATAAAATTCAAAAAAAATATTTTTCAGGGACTAAAACTGAAAAGTGTTATATTTACAGGGACCAAAAACTGTTTTCCTTTGTCAGTTAACGTTTTTGTAACGTCCACTTAATGTTAAGGATTAAAAATAATTTTTTTTGATATTACATGTAAACCAAAAAAATAAAATATAAGGACCAAAATAAAAAAAAATTTATATTTACATAGATCAAAAATATATTTAAACCTTTATTTTTTATAACGTTCAAGTAGAGATTATGTTGTCCTAATGTTTTTGGACCAAATTGAACCTCATATTAAAATGAATCTTCATCCTTATTTTTTTGGTTCCTCATAATCAAAGAATTTTTGTCTTATGGAGAGGGGGAAAAAACTCCATGCATGGTGGCATTGGCGGATATACACCTACCCTTTTCTTCATTCATTTTCCATCAAAGTTTTCCCCCCTTTCCCTCTCAGTCTCACTCAAACAAACAAACGCTTAGAGAAAATAGTTAGAACGATTAAATTAAATTAGAACAAACAAACAAACTAATTTTTTTCTACGTACCAAGAAAAATTAAATTAAAATTAAAATAGGATACATTTAAGAACAATCAAACTTCTTATCAATTATGAGACAAACATGCATGGTCCAAGAAACCAAATAAGAGAAAAACAAAAATAAAACTACGATAATAGATTGAAATTCAAATATAACATAAGTTAATATTGCAGCAAAATTATAGATTATAAGCTTACGAAAATTAGCTAACTTGATCCAAAGAACCTTTTCTCGTTACTTATAGTTGTTTGAAATTATGCTAAAAAACTTAATTAGTGAAACCTCCATCTGCAGCTATAATTTGTCCAGTGATGTATGAAGCAACTGGAAGACAAAGAAAAGCAACCAATCCTGATACCTCTTTAGGTTCTCCCACACGATTAATGGGTGCTTGTGACACTATATCCCCTAGAGCATTTACCACTTCGGCAGATTTCTATAACAAGAGTAGTTACCGTAGAGATTATTAGCTTTATAGCCAAGCTATAACAAAATGAGTAGTACAAATGATTTATATAAGAAAAAAAAATAGATTATTATTATTTTTTAAATGAAAAAGGAGAAATTGTTATTGATAACAGTCTTTTCTAAAATAATAGTCGGAATTGACAATTTCACATGAATTAAAAAAAGATGATAAATAAATGAAAGAGAATATTAATTTAACCAAACTACCTAAATTAATTATTAGTTTATTTTCATTATCATAAATAAAAAGTGAAGAATAATAACTTGAAAATGAAGTACACAACATTAATTATACGATACAATTCGCAAATTGATATTATTTGATGAGGTTTTTCCCTATAAACTCCACACATATCACGTTCATGTTCATATATTAGACGACTTAGTTTTAGAAATATTCATCTACCCCATATTTGTAAACCTATCGATTATTATACTTATTTTCCTATTTATTATTATATCTTCCAACTAAATTTTATACTATTATAATACTATTAGTTTGCCAAGTTTGCTTTGTCGTTAGCTATGGAAATAGTACGCCATTCTTGTATTTTTGGTAATGAAATAGTATGCCATTCTACCCTGGTTGTTATTTAGCATGCTACATTATATTGTATTGTTGCATATATTCAATATTGAAATTTCTATCTTTCTTTATTTAGACATGATCTCAAAATATGACCTACGACAAATAATTAGACAAATCTTAGACTTTAAATTTTTCAAAACACACCAAACTTATTTAGCTATAGTCCTGAGCCATTTTCCATCCCTACATACACTTACCAAAAAAAATGATCACATATCTAATTATAATAGTTATTAATCTCTAAATTGGTAAGTGAATAGATTATACCATTGCGTTTTCCAAAAGTAAGGTCTTCACAGGTCCAGGTGCCACAACATTAGCACGAATATTATCCTTTGCCCATTCCACTGCCAAGTTCTTGGCTATCTGATTTATGGCTCCTATATAAAATTTTATTATAATGAAAATATAATTATATTACTAACTAGTTCCAAATTAAAAGTTATACAAGGAAAAAGAAACCTACCTTTAGAGGCTGCATAGATAGAACAAAGAGGCAAGGCTTTCAGACTTGAAATAGAGGATATGAATACTATGCTTCCATATCCAGATGCTTTTAAAAGTGGGTATGCAAGTTGGCAGAGGTGGTAACCAGCCACAAAATTGGTATCCATTGTAGTTGTTATATCTTCATCGCTATATTTTATGATGCTCTTAGGAATAAATGTTCCAGCATTGTTTACCTAATTGTTTTCAATCATCACATATATAATATATATAATAATTAGTTTATAAGATACTGAAGAATGGAAAATGAATCGAGCATACCTAATTGTTTACTTTTTTTTTCATAAAAAAGAATACTACTCTCCAACGTATCATGAGTAAATATTTTGGTTGAAACTTTACCAATGTATTTAGATTAGGAGTTATAACAACACACTCTTTAATATATTCTCTTTAATCGACTAAATTCATATAAATTTTATAAATAATGTAAATCTTATATAAATTTGATAGGATTCAGGTGAATTTAAATCAATCAAAGTGTATTAGAAAGTGAATTGTTAGCTTTATTCTTTTATTATTAATATTTTAAAATGATTTATGGAATTGCAAACTGCTAAATTTGTCCATCTATTGAATAAAAACACAATTTGTCGACACGTCCAGACTTATTATGAAATTAATGCATCTATAATATTATTTACTTAGCTTTAAGTTTATTCCTGATAACATTACCCATTAATAATATCATTATAGTACGCCCTTCAAATTGAGAAATGAGCCTAATTAATATATATTTAATAATTGTGGACTTTTAAAATATAGATAAGGTGAGGATATAAATTTATACGATTTTACAATTTTAAGGACTAAACCGAAAATTTATTCCATAAAATTTTGTTAATAAGCTGCAAAATTTCTAGTGTATACAAGTACACAAAAAACCTGTATTTTATTTCAATTGCATAAATCTCTTGACCACAAAACTGAAATTGTTAAATTTAATTGATGTTTATTGTTTACAAAATCTAATTTAAATGATGAGATCTTACTAGAATATTGAGTTTTCCATTGAAAATCAAAGCAACGGTTTCCATTAATTTTTCACGTTGGTCACGGAATAGTACATCACAAGCTGACCCTGTCACACGAAATCCTTTGTCTTTCCACTCTTCCAAACATTTATTAATATCATCTTGATTTCGTGCACATATATGCACACTTGCCCCAAATTCCGCTAACTCCTCCACAATTGCATGACTGAATTCACAATAGGAAAAAGAAAAAAATTATCAACATGGTAAGTTAAAAGGAAAATTATATTTAAGAGACACTTATGGAGTTTTAAGTTGCAAATTCAAAGTTTAAATTTGAAAACTAACATAATAATATTCTTCTATAAAAAAAAAAAAGTTAAAATGTAAATTATATGTTTCCATATGAGATGAGATATTTCGACGAGAGAACTGACCCTATGCCTCGGGTTCCACCCGTAACTAGAGCTGTCATTCCTTGTAGCGACCATCTTTGATCTTTGAAGCTGCTCAACTTTGTTTCTGCCATTTTTCTTGTAGCTATTTAATCAGCTGAATCCTTGGAGTGATAAAGCAAAATGCAAAATGTTTTTATTTTATTTTTTATGAATTGGTTGTGAATTTGGAATTAAAAAGCGTGGAAATAAAAATGGATAAAAAGTCTGACAACGTATGGATGTACAAAATTCACGTGACGCGATTGTGTGAGGTCGAAAATGTATACATGTAGATATAGATAGAATGCAGGGTTGTTATCATACAGTTGTATGTCGGTGGTTCTTTCCCTGGTAAGACAGTGTCGTCTAGGACTCAAATGTTAAGAGATCGACCATACTCAGCAGATAATTAAGACATTACGGCTTTGATATGTTGTGAAATAGAAAAAACAAAACAAAATCAAAATCAAAAGACAAGAATTAATTATAAGAAAAATGGTTGATGTTTGCAAACTCAAAACTCAAGTGACACCTGGATATAAATATAAATAAAGAGAATGATCCGATAATGTGATATATGACAATTTCTATGGTATTTTGCAACTAATAAACGTGTTACTTTTTTCTACTCGACATCTACATATTATATATTAAGTTGATTAAATTATTTATATTACTACGTACAATTATCTTTTTAATTTAATTCCTTTAAATTTAATAAAAAAAAATTAAATTTCTAACTTTTTATTTTAATTAAAATTAAAAACATTATCAATCTAATTTCCATGGTCAAACTTGGTGATTTAATTTGATAGTATCAACACATGTTAGTTTTCAATTATACTATAGAAGTCTCCATAATATGTTGGTGATGTGATAAAAACAAATAGATGGAGAGAAAATGAAGTGCTGAACGAATAGTAGCGATAATACCTAAAGTAGTAGACAATTTTGTTTTGGCCTAATTGCACTTTTTATCCTCTATAGTGTGAATCAATTTTGTTTTTGATTTCATTCATATACACTCACTTAAATATTTTGGAAGTGTGGTTCTAATCTTAAAAATTGGATTACTAATAAAAAGAAAATGCAATTTTAATAATTAAAAAGAGGGATAAAATAAATTTTAGTCCCTATAAAAAATTATCAACTTTTTAGTCCTTACAATTTTTTATTCACTTTTAACCCCTATTTAGAATTTTTCTTTTTGTAAGAGAATGATATTTTAAATCTTACAATATCAAAATTGAGACTAAAATTGAATAAAAAAAATTTAGAGACTAAACTTAAAAGGTCGTAATTTTCTAGGGATTAAAAATATATTTAACTAAAATAAACACTCTCATTTTATGATATTATATATAAAAAAAAAAGTTGAAGCCCTAATTAGGGCCATGTACTATTGGGTCCGTCTTATATACATAATCAATGTAAAGAGTTTTTACAATACTTACTTAATAATAAAATTTTATTCTAAAGTTATACTTAGGAATAGTTGTGATGGCGTAAATTTTTTTACACTTAATACCGCATGAAAGTTAAACTCTATCTTAAATTAGTCCACAATTTTATTTTGGTTTAATTGCACTTCTAATTATTTAGAATTGACATATAAAATAAGGATTTTTACCCAAAAAAATTTGATGCATTGTCCCAATTGTAAATTTGAAAAGAAAATGTAACTTTTAAGGTAAAAAATTTACATTAAAAAGTCATATTTTTAAGGTAAAAGTTATGTTTTGGGACAAAAAATGCAACGAATGTAACAATAAAAAGATGAAAAAGTTTAATTTTGTAATAGGGGCAAACAAATATCAATCTCCAAATTTCCAAGACTTTTGGACAAGTTGCAAATAAAGACTAATTGATTCTACCTCGTTAAAACACCAAACGCAACTTTGTTTTCGCTCATCACAAATTACTCTCCTCCTCCATAATTCTACTCTAGTTAGAAGTCTGTCTTGCAGTAGACGCCAACAAAAAGCACAGATTTTGGATGGGCTGAAGTGCTCCAAATCTGCCACATTGCTTCCACAAATTATGCATCATAACTTGATATACAGAACTCTTTCAGAACTACGTAACAACCATGCATTGTAAAACCTTTTGAATGGTCTTTTGCAATGGCTGCCTCCTCCTCTTATTTGACGTGATTCAGTCTGATCTGACATGTTTGAGACTTTGACATTCTGATTATGTGCAACAATTAATAATTGTGGGTTTCGTATAGAAAGCGACGGTTCTCCAATATTGCACCAATCATCCCAAAAAGAAATATTATAACTCATTCTTACTTTAAATACCTTCCATTATCTCCAACTCCTAGTGACGTGGGCCTCATTCCTTGCGGTTACACCCCATCGGAAGCTGCTTTGCCGTACTTCGTCATCGCTAACCGATTTCGACTGCTACTGAAATTCTGCTGCAGAGCAGTGTGTCTAGTAAGTTGAATATTTAATTAGTTGAGAAAAAGTGAAGAATATAACATATTCATAATCTCTTTGTTACAGCATCATTTTTAAAATAAAGAAAATAATCACTTATAGGAAATAATCATTTGTTCGTCACGTCACTTAAAAAAGTAAAAGCAATCTAAAATATATTTAAAATAAAGGTAAGCGTTTAAGATTGTAATTTCAATACGGAATTCAATATCCCTCGAAAATAGTTATTTATAAAATAGTCATTAATGCTAATTTAATAATATTTTTTTCTTTTTTCCAATATAAAAATTTATTAAACTAGAAAGTTGTTTTGAGTAGTGTCTCAAAAATATATTTTTGATAGATTTTTTTAAAATGATTTTCATATGACAAACACTATCCAAAAAATCATCTCAAAATTATTAAATGTCAAAATCCCATTTTTTATAATCTATAACAAACACACCTTTAATGTGTTATTTTTTTAAAGAAAATCCTAATTGTGTTATTTAGTACAAGAAAAATAGAAATAAAAGAGGTGTATCTTTCTTTCTTTGTTTGGTTGAATACAACAATATAAAATCAATATTAAGTTGAAAAGGAAAAATATTCTTAATAAAAACAATAAAAAATCATTTTAATTTATTAGGTTGTTATAATTAAATTAATTTTTTTAATTAACTAGATTGTTGTTTAATTCAATTAATTTAGAATAATATTTATCGTCCAATTGATTAATATTTTTTATGGTTACAAATTTATTCATAAATAAATTAAGTTTTTATTTTAGCTGATTAATTTTAGTGATGCCTCATGTTCTAGTTTTTTTACAACACCGAAATTTACCCTACTAGAAATCAGCATTTTACCTGCGGATTTTCCTGCGGAATATTTTCCGCAGGCTGTACGAGAGGATTTTCCTGCGGTTCAGAAATCTCTTAAGAATTTTCCTGCGGTGTCACATTCCGCAGGTAAAACGGCAGGTAAACTTTTTGTTTGCTGGGGATTTACATGCGACAACGTTTCCGCAGCAATATTCATTTGTTTCCATAGGATTATCTGCGGTAAGATTCCGCAGGAAACGTCCGTAGCAAATTCCGCAGCAAACTTTACCAGTGTTATTTCCTTAGGAAATTCCGCAGGTAAATTTTTATGCCAATTTTAATGTTTTTATATAAAGTAGTTTTTATTTTTATATAAATAAAGTTGAATTTTTTTTAAACAAATTAAAAAAGTAAGATATGTTTCACAGTTATGATAAAAATAGCATCCGCAGTACCCATTTGAACATGTCTTGATTTGGAGGGAAAATATGCTTTGATTGAGTGCAATTGAGGATATGGGTTTTTCCAGAAATTAAAATTCAGGGTAGAAACGAGTTTGCAGTTTGATATCCAATTAAGACCAGAACTCGCCCCCGCTAGTAATATTATTTTAATTTTTAAATTTTATAGGTCTATTAAATTCAATGAATTAAGAGTTTTGACAAATTTATCTATTTAATTTTGAACTCAGTAATTAAATAAATTGTTTTCATAATTAAAATTTTATCTATCAATATCAATAAATTTTTATCTATCATAATTAAATAAATTTTTGAGGAAACCTCTGCAACAAATTCCGCAGCAAATGCAGGCCAATTTTTATGTTTTTATTTATATATAAATGAAATAGTTTTTATTTTTATATAAATAAAGTAGAGTTGTTTTTTAAACAAATTAAAAAAGTAAGAGAAGTTCCACAGTTAGGGATGACAATATAATCCGCACCCGCTGTATCTACACGAACACATCTTTATTTATAGGAGAAAATTCGATTTGATTAAGTGTGAGTTTGCCTTGAAATTAAAATTATGGGGCAGGGAGGGGTGTCACTAGTAAAATTATAAGACAAATTCCACAGTTAATTATGACAATATAATCCGCGTATCTGCTCGAACTAGTCTTGATATATAGGAAAAATCCGCTTTGATTGTGTGCAGGGTTTGCTCGGAAATTTTATAGTACTATCAATTGTGTTTTGGTAATATGAATATTTTGACTCTATTTTATTAATGCAAGATGAATATAATGTGTATTATGTGATTTTTTACTTATATTAAATTAGATGTTCTATTTTTTTACTTTATTTTAAAATAATTTTAAAATATAAAATATACAAATTTTATAATAATAAATTTGAAATATAATCAAAGTTGTTAATAGATGATATTTATTTAATTATTAATAATTTAATTTAATAATAACAAAAGTACCTTTCAGCTCTACTACTTCATGAGCAGAATTTCAAATTCCCTCAATAACAGAATCTCAAGTTCTTTGAGTTCAAAAAACATATCACCCTTTCATTTTGATATTGAAGTATCTCCCTCTTTAATTCTTCTAGTTTTTTTAAAGATAGATTCTTGTGGTGTATGCCCTACTTAAAAAACCTAATCACAGAACCATTTTCTCAACAGTACCTTGATAAACCAAAATCTCAACTTCTCCCCGTCATCGCCGCCGATACCTCTCTTCTTCTCCTTTCTCTTCCTCATTTCGTCGCAAATAGCCACCACCAAGGCCTCCACCGCCCTCCTCCGTCCACGAAGGCGCAAACTGAGCCACCAATACCTCCTTGTTCGGCCTTCAACTACAGTAAACAATCATCAACTCAACAAGGTATGGTATCACAAAATTACATTGTTTAGGGTTTAGTGATTTGGTTGGTTCATTATTCGATTGAGACTATTAGTAATATATTTGTGTTCTGAAATCATTGCTAGGGTTTTTCATATGTTCAAAATTAGGGATTTTATGTTATTCTTCAAAATTGTGGATTTGCTTATCATATTTTCATTTTCTCTCCCACAGATTCTTCACGCTTGCGCTTCTCATTTACGTTGATTTGCGCTTCTCATTCCTCAAATCTTTCTCAGCTTTTGTGTTTGTTTAGAGTCAAAGATTTTGGTTGCCCTGCCTAGAACTCGTATCAGTGTTCTTCTCAAAACTTTAGTTTCTTGTGATTTTTTCTTCTTCTAGTTTTTGCTTTAAATTGGTTGCAAGAGTTCATATCAGTGTAAAAACCAAACAGGTTTCTCCTTGCCCTTAGTTCACATCCAACACTGGTTGAAGACTTTTGTGTTTGTTTTGATAATTTGATTCTGTAATATCCATTTTTATGTCATATTTGTCACTTAAAGACCACCTTCAGTTCCATTACATTTTGTCTCTTTGAGTATTGATAGGCAGCCCAACACTACTTTTGGGTTTGATTCCTGGAGTCGCCTATTTGAGAGGCAGCCCAACACTATGAATAAAATAAAAGATGTTTTGCTGGTGACTATAGGTATGTGTCTTTTGCTTTACCTGTTATTCATAATCATCCCATCAAACATGTCTCGTTTTTCTTTTAGTTATGTCGTACACTAGCATTGCCCCTAATGCTCCTGTGTAGTATACACTTGTCACTGCTCTGTACCTATATAATTAATTAACTATGAAATATACATAATCAGGATATGTATGTATGAAACATGAAATGAAAGGAAGAAAAGAAGAAGAACCTTTCTTGGCCAGCAGTATCCCAGATCTGTGCTTTTGCTTTACCTGTTACTGCTAGGCCATGTTGTGCAACTTGATGCATTGGTTTGTCAAGACAAATTGGTGTCTTTTATTTTCATGCACCCTCTTTGTTCATTTTGATAAAGCATCTTCCTTTTTTTGTTTGTTTTGTTTTAAAATTGATAACTCCATTTTGTAATTTATGTTGTGGAAGTAAGACTTATTGTGGTTACTGCAAGCAGGTCAAGGATCTATTCAAACAGCTAGAGCAGCCTACAAGGTCCTTCAATTGGATACCGAAAGTGAGTATGTTGTCTCAATGGATTTCATGTTTGTTTTATTATGTTACTCCTTTTGTCTTACAACGATTGACTCATTTGTAAAAATATGTGTCCCCAAAATGAATGATGCTTTCAATTTTCAATGAACTTTTTTTCTAATTCGATCATTTAATTAATATCAACCGACATCATTTTCAATGCAATATTTTCACTCAACATTTATGATATTGATAATGCACAAATATTTAACAAGGATAATTTAGTAAAAGTAGTATTATCTCTTTTTCATTTATACATTTATACAAATTTAGTAATACATTTCCAAAAGCTGCAACTCAAGTTTACTATTCACCTTATCCTGGGCGTCAAAGAGTTGATTGGTTGGTAGTTATGAAGACAAAGCCGAGAGGGGTTGTTGATGATAGGCATACTTTAGAAGTTGCTTTTCAAGTGCAAGAGTCAGAAGTTAATGCAACAATTGAAGATGACCCAATTGATAACTTACAAGATGATTTAGTTTATGGTGAAGAAGTTAATTTGCCTGTGATGCAAGATGGTGAGGATGAAGAAGATGATTTCAGTGACGATGGTGAATATGAAGATCAAGAGGAAGATGGTTCTATTGAATAGTATTTGTTAGCTCTTTATTGATAATGTGTTTGATTTAACATTTGTAGTATTGAAAAAGGAATTTTATCTTTGTTGATATTGATAACTGCCATGTTTGATCCTGTAATTATGGTTGGTTAAGGCAATCTTGTGATTTCAACAACCGAGCCGTCCATCGCATTACTTCAACTTTGTTTTATTTGTTGTCTTTTTGTAGCATGCATGAAATTGCATGATTCTATTTTGTGATGATTTCTAATCAAAATGGTTGAAGTTTGTTGTATTTAATTGCACGCTTATCCTCTTCTTACCCCTCCAGTAGTGTTTTCTGACCTAATGACTTTCAAATTGCAATATTTGTCCAGCTGATGTGGAATTTGGTGCGCTCATCTTGGATATTGCTTATAAATTGTAATAAAAGAAGAGTTGCTTCGATTGCTGCTCTTTTGTCATCTGTTTTGCATCCTTTGTTATTTAATGATGAGAGCATGCATCAAAGAGACAATGCACCTAGACCATTGAAATGGGTATGTGTTCTCTTAAACAAGTTTTCTATTCCTGTGTGTTTTCTCTTCTAATTCTTGCAAATTGTGACTGTTTTCTTTTAATGTTTAGTATTCAGTTTATTGAAAATCTTCTTGAGGAAGGCACAAAGAGTCCTCGGACAATTCGACTTGCAGCATTGCACTTAACAGGGTTATGGCTCTTAAATCCTAGGATTATAAAGTTTTATTTGAAAGAGCTTAAACTGCTCTCTCTCTACGGTTCAGGTACCAAACATGTTTATTTTCCATATCAGTTTACAATTTACTTCGCCATCTGTTGTTTTATGTATAATTGTCATATGAAATTATGAATATTTTCAGTTGCATTTGATGAGGATTTTGAAGCTGAGCTAACCGACAATAATGATGCAAGACTGGAGGTCTCTTTATTAGCCAGGAGCCCTGATCCTGAGTTGACAGAAGTAAGCAACTCAACATTTAAAAGTGTTGATTGTAAATATATACTTTGCATTTATTATTTGACAGGATCCTTCTTTCCTTAGATAGCTTGGGGTTGATTTGATTTGATCCCGATATTATGGGATCTTGTTTCCTTTGCTTCTTGTATATATACCTGTAAATCCCTTATGAATGATAAACAATCAGATTTAACTAAAAATTTGTCTACTTCAATTTTCTGTTTGTCTACCTGAATTTCTTAAACAATGAATGCATTTTGTCATAGCACCATGATATACTAATTGTCATTAATTGCAAATGTAATAACTTTTTATTTATTAGAAAATATTCTAGTAGCTTTTGACTTTGTAATAACCGGTCATTTTTCTTATCAGGCATTTGTTAATACAGAGTTGTATGCACGTGTATCAGTTGCTGTTCTGTTTTACAAGTTGTTCGGTTTTACAAGTTGGCAGACTTAGCTTGTATGGTAGGATCACCAAATGAAGACACAAATTGCATTGCGGCATTAGATTCTGGCAGATCATTTTTGCTAGAGCTTCTTGACTCTGCGGCAGTAGATTACTATTATTTGATGTTAAGGAATAAATTCTATGCTAAATTTGTAGTAATTTTTATTGACAATTTTAAACACAGAAGTATGCACTGTATGTTATGTACTTGGCCTGCTGGGAGATTATGTTCTGGTATTGTATAAGACTATAAGCCTGATTTGCTTTGCTTGTTATGTTGTATAGAATAATATTAAATATTTAAAAAATGTATTTCATAATATTTTCATATATTTTTAGTTGAACTTTTCATATAAATAAAAAATCAGAAAGATTAGTGGACGGTGGAAATTTAAGCAAATATTTGGCTGATTATACTTTGAAAATCATTTTGAATCAAAATTACCTGCGGATTTTCAAAAGAAAAGTATTTTAATAGAAAATTTCAGGTGGATATACCTGCGGATTTGCATAGGAAAAATATTTGTAGGAACATTACTGCAGATATTTCTGTATGAAATGTCGTAAGAAAATGCCTTAAGTTTGCTGCGGATTTTTCCGCAGGTATTTTTCCAGCGGATTCAGAAATCCTCAGGAAATAATTACCCACGAAGGTTTTACGTGAGGATATAGTTCCGTCAGGAAATCCGCAGGTAATGTGTGTTCCTGCGGATTTTTTGTTTAAATCCGCAGGAAAATCCGCAGGTAAAACTCAAATTTCTAGTAGTGTTAGGGGTGATGCAAAAATGGAAGTAATAAGTTTTCGTAAAACCTATGATGCATATGGGTGAAAAAAAATTAAGGTAAGAGTACATCAATATTAAATATGATTTTTTATATATAATTTAATTAAGAAAAATAAATTATTTAAATTAAATTATAAAATTGAAATAAAATTAAAGTTTAAAAAGTTAAAATTGTGCTCGATTACAACAACAAATAAACTCAAATATACAAATAAGCTTATATTAGTATATAAGAAAATCACTGATTTCACTCGCAATAAAATATTTAAAAAAAAAAAGAGTACTCACGAGTACAGAATGAGTATCAGTACTGAAAAATATATCTGAAACATATACTTTATCATTTTAAAAGTATTCATACTTCGGAAGATAAAAATATGCGTGAATTAAAATTGTTTATAATTTAAGTATGTAAATATGAGAGATATGGATGAATGTTGTTGAGACAAAAACTCTCAAATGATTTTAATGATAACAAAATTATTTAAAGATAATGATTGTGGTTAATGACTAATCTGTGCTTTTGAGTGAATTCTTATAAGAAAACAGGTTAATCATCAATTAGATCAAAAGGGAGAAAAATCTGGTTCAATCCATTAAGTGTTCAAACTGGAGGATAGGATAAACCCTTGAGAGGATAGGCCTTCAAGTAGAAATTCTCATCCTCGCTGAAATAATGGTTCTTATTCATCAAAAGAAGACAAAACAGTATTAATGAATAAATATATAAAGCATTTGATAAAAAGAAGTTAGAAGGTCAACTGTACAAGGTACGAGGATGGCATGTACTATACAAAAGTATGGATCTTCAAATAGTCACATGTTGTAAACTACCATCCCATGCGCAAAGGCTAATGTGCAGACCTATATATCATTCTTGTATGATTGAAAAACAATGCAAAGTCAATCTATAGAAAGACAACAACAAACAAGCTCAAAATAGAAGTCCTACATGTCTTGAAGAAAAAAGAAAAGGACAACACAAGACCAAGAGTCAACCTCCTGCACGAGGATGGACTGCTTCTGTTCAAGGACAGCTGGATGGCGTTTTCGTAAATATGATGAAAGACCTTGGATTGTTTTGATTTGATTCCCAACCGTCACAAGAGCTTGTCACATGGAAAGAACATCACAATACCTCTATAAAAGGCAGCAAGCTATTCATCATAAAAAACACAACAATATTGCAGAAAAAGATCAAAAATCTTAAGTTTATCATAAGCAATAGTCATCCTCTCTTTATACTTTCTACATTCATACACTAGATCTTTGAAATATCTTTTTAGAAAGTGTTAAAGTAAAGAGAAAGAAATCATACTCATATCACTCTATAATTTTCAAGTAAGGTGTACTTGAAAATATTTGAAACTTGTAAGGAACAAGGTTGTAAGCTTGGTGAAGCTTGAGAAAACACAAAGTGTAATCATCCTCAACAAGAGGCTGATCTGATTGATCTTTAGTGAAATCTCACAAGTGTGTGAGGACTGGACGTAGCCATCTTTGGGTGAACCAGTATAAAAGTTGTGTGTCTCTCTCTTTATACTCTCCTTGCATTTATTTTGTTATTATTTAAAAGTTTAAATTTCTGTTCTCAAGTTCGCATCATCTTAGAGAGGACAACAATTCAAAAACTCTTTAAAACATTTTTTAATGCCAAAATCTCTATTCAACCCTCCTTCTAGTGATAGTTAGCTCCATCAAATGTATCGTGATAATATTTAGTGATATTTTTCAACATGATTATTTGCTACTAAAAAACAAGGTTATATAAATTTCTTGTATATGTTTGGATATTTACATGATGATTACTCATTGATTTATCAATACAAAACAAAAAAGTAAAAGGAAAAATATTGGTGATTACTCATTGATACAAGTTTGAGAGATTTATTGGTAAAAAGATATTCTGATAAACTTATTGATATAGATTTTATTAAAGATAAATTTTCAAAACACTTTTCTTCATCACTTTAGGTTGGTTTATGTTTATTCCGAACAACTTGGATACAATATTTTGTATTTTGTTAGTGTTGCAACAAATTATTTAATTATTTATCTCTAATTTTATTTTATTGCAGATATTTAATTTGTCAAATAAAACAAGCAACCAAAAAAAGCTTAGTTAACTATATCATATTACCTTCTTATTTAATTTATTTTAATTAGGCTAATTTTGAGGTAATTATCTAATTTATTCTAAACTTTTAATTAACTATTTTTTTAAAACGTCTAATATTTCTAAACTTTGATATTTGGACGTTACAAGACATCCCTATAATTTTTTAATTTTGATTTTAGTCTCTTTAAGTTATTTTTGTTCATAAGAATAAAAATACATGTGTTTAATATGAACCTCTAAGAAAATAGTATAAGAAAGGTATGATAAACAATTGGTATCTACATATATCTGTGTATAAAATCCACGACAAACACAGGATAAGTGGTTATCGTGAACTCACGGATAAAATGATATTCTCAATACCCATTAGTTAATGTATAAAAATGTAGATGTATGGTATCTGTATTTGTAGATATCTGAACTCGATAGTAAATTAATAAAATTGGTATGTTGTTATATTTTTTGTTTATGTATTAATATTTTATTTATGTAAAATGGTATATATTTATTTAAGAACTCGATAGTAAATTAATAGATATCCACCAATGCCTACATATATATTTAAAAACCTGTTCACTACAACAAAATAACGGAAGACATGTGGCCGATTTTATTAAGAGAATTTTCATATACAACATATTACAGCAGAATTAATAAACGCCACTATTTATAGGAAATTGCGGCAGTTATACCCTTCAGTATTTACAAGATTTTTTTCCAACTCAATTAGAGTATGTTACAGCGATTTTGGTCGCAGTTATTTACCAATTCTAATTGAGGCGCTCAATATTTTTTTTCTTTCCATATTTTTATATTTTATTTCCATTTACTCTTTTTCCCTCTAAACCTTAAAATTTTAAGAAACACCTCTGCTACCTCTCTTCTCACCGTACATGTCACATCTCTTTTTGTATGCACGCTTGCCGCACGCCTCACCTACCCTACAACTCACGTCGCACCATCAACCACCGTCTCATCTTTCACTTAGTATTTGGTTTCTTTATTTTACAATTTGTGAATTTTTTTGCGCCCCTCCATTTTTTACCATGTTGCACGCTCAATTATGAAATGACAATGACGTGATACAATTGAATTGAATTTATATCATTAATTAATATTTATTTTTTTTATTCGACAATTAAAACTTCATGATCACCTTTGTTTAAGCTAAGATTTATGAAGAAATAGAGAATAACATTGAATTCAATTCTATTTTATCCAATTTAGTTGTGCCACATCACTACTATGTCCTTGATGGGAATACCACATCATGAAAAATGGAAGGAGACTAGCCAAATTCCATAAATGGTAAAATAGGGGACCAAAATCCTGATTTTTAAAATATGGGGACTAAAAGTTAATTTTGAACAAAATAGAGGGACTAAAAATGTATTTAAGCCAAATTTATTTTAGAACTCTTTCAGGTCGCAGCTCAAATACTTAATTTTTATTAAACTTTAATTTTATTAAACATTAGTTGGTAGTATTCTATTTTTTATTTGGTATTTCTAAATCAAAAAATAAAGTATTCCAGGTTAGAGTTCATCCTCCTAAAGTGTCTATCATAAAAAAAGTGATTTGGTACCCCTAAGGAGTATTAGATTAAATATAATATTCATATGCATCTAGATCTCCTGGTCCTAATGTTTATAGAGGTATATTTAGGAACAACTCCATTGCTTCTTTGGGTTGTTTTATTGTGAATTTGGGATTACAACTATACTACAGGTTGAACTTATGATAGTTATGGTTGCTAATGAAACAACCTACAAGAATGAATGCGATTTTATTTGGATTGAATCTGATTTGCAGTTGACAAATTTGACTTTTAGGAATACTAACTTTGTTTTTTAGTCTATTTGAAATGAATGGCTTTAAGGATGGAGCTAGACCTAGTAGTATGAAAGGTTAAATATAAATGTATTTTTATGTAATGAATTATTGAGTTAAATATAATTTTTGTGTTAAAAAGATTACGATAATATAGATGTATTTTTGTTGATTATCTTTGGTCGATCTCTATATATATTCATGTAAAAAAAATACCAAATAATTCGCAGGGTGGAGCACCTACGAGAGGCAACGTGTCTCCTTTCATGAGATGAGGTAATCGAATTCGGATGGTTAAAAGAATAAGTTTTATTATATTTCATATTTTTAGAAGAAAAAAAAAATCAATGTATCAATAATATTGTTAATTTAAGACTTTATATTGTTAACCGTCAATGGTGGATACTTTTCCTTCAAATATTTTTGATATTTTCAATTGAACTTTGAGTGATTTTCCTAAACATAAATTTTGTTGATATATGTAGATGTTTACTGCATTCTTTTTTCTTTATTGTTGTTTTATTTCTATAGATTTTTCTAGTAAGGTTTAGAAACCTTAGTTTGTATTCCTTATATTTGTTTTTTTAAGTTTTGGTATAGTTCTCTCAAATATCTTGCATTTTCTTTTTTATTTTTACTTTCAATGATATTTTAGAGTGTTGCAAATGATATATAATTGACGAGAGATATCAATATAGTTTGAATGTCAAATTAATCCTATGATATTTTTACACCCTAGTTTTGCTTTAAAAAAAAAACTTGAGCTATAACCTATAACATGCTTGCTTTTTTTGTTTGTGCTCTTGTATATCATAAAGAAACTAATTGAACATAAGTCAATGTTAATTATGACTAATATTAAAAGTAAAATAAAACAAAATATCGACTATTAAAACGTTAAATTGATTTAATTTAATTAATGTTAATTGATTTCAAAAACCCATTCTAAGTAACGACGTCTGTTGAGTTTTCCAGGAAAGCCTGAAGCAATTGTTTCCATTAATTTTTTCCGTTATCATGAAATAGTAAATCACAAGCTAATCCAGTGACATTAAATCCTGTGCTTTTCCACGCTTCCAAACACTTATTCATATTTCTTGATTTCTTTCACATATATGCACAGCTGCCCCAAATTCTGCCAAGTGGCAACTCTTCCACAATTGCGTGCGTGTCTAATTCGCAATGAAAAAATATAATAATTAATTAAGAATTAACGGGAGAAATTAAAAGAAAAATATAGAAATCTTACTTTGTGACAACTGCATCCAGTTTTGTAGTCAGCATAATGGTGACTGTTTGATTGTAATTGTATTTTTTCATATTAAATAAAATTTTCAATTATTTTAAAATCTAAAATTTCAAACTTTATTAATAAATTATCTGATCTTAATTGGATGATATTGATGCACTAATTATGCAATTGCATACAATTGTGACGGAAAAAGATGCAAATCTAAAAAACATGCTTATTGAAATATTCACATTAAATTTAGAATTTACCTTAAGCCTCGAGTTCCCCAGTCACCAAAGCAGGCATTCCATGAAGTGACAATTTTTGGTCTTTGAAATTCATCTTTGTGTTATCCATATTTCTGTTTGCCAATGAGTTGGATAAGGATTCTTGGAATCGAGAAGCCAAATATATAAACGTGTGTATGGTTTGGTTTGTGAATTTGAAAAATAACTATGATTAACACTTTGGTAAAATAAGAATTGAGAATGTATCGATGTATGGTTGACGTGACGGTCATCTATTATTGTTTTTATGGGATATTATCATGCATTATCAACATCTACTTATTTTTCATTTCCTATTTTTCCTTTTCTTTTTTGAAAATAATTAATTTCTAATTTTTTTTTAAATAATTAAATTTAAATTGAAAAAATAGAGCGTACAAAGTTTGAACCTATGTTCTAGGACTTAGTTATTAATACAGTACGATCAAACTAAATTATTTGTTGTATATGTTGTTTGCAAATTTATTATATATATGATATTAATTCTAAAACATAGTAGTATATATTTAAAATTCTATAGTTTTTAATATTTATTTTTATATATGATAATTATTATTAATTGAAGTTTAAAGATGGTACAATTTGAATTTAGATCATAGATCCACTATTTCAATTTATAAAAAATTGTTAATCATCCCTAACCATCTACGCTAATTCATTCTTCAATAACACAATAGACAAATTCATCTTAAAACATTCTTAGAACACAAATTAAAAAACATAGTTAGTCTAATTAGTTAATATTGAACTGTTGGATCATTATAATTAAAATTTATAAGTCATAGTTAATATAACTGGTTTATAATGAACCATTCGAGTATCGAAATAAGAATACATAAATCATCAATATTCTAATTAGATAAGATTGAATTGTTGAATTATCAAAATTACAATTTCTAAGTCTTTGTTAGCCTAGTTTGTCAAATTAGTTTAAATTTAACTGTTGAATCATTAAAATAATAATTTTTAAGTAATAGTATGTCTAATTAGGTTAGATTGAATCATTCAATCGTCAAAGTTAAAATCTATAGCACTACAAGAAAACATCCGTATACCTACGAAAAATTACCCACGAATTTCAGTCAATGAGTAAATTATTGGTTTCTACGGAAAAAAACTGTTTGAATATTTTTTATAAATAAATTGATATTTTTTAATTAATTTCCACGGTTATTCCATGGGTAAAATTTAAAAACTCCATGGATAAAGAAAAATGCAACTCATGCTTAAGTTGTATGAATAGAATAATTTTAGTTGTTCCACGGATTGTCCGTGGGTAATGTGCAGATAAAGTCTTGTTAATTTCTTTTTTTGTTAGAAGGTTTCTGGGTTGAGTTAAGAAAAAAGGTTTATGTGAAACAACTCTTCTTTCTCACTTAACTAAAAAAAATCACTCATTCTCGGATTAAAAAAAATAACCGATTCTCACTTATCTCTATACAACCCTAATCTCTTCTTCTTCCAACCTCTTCCATATTGCAAATTTCTCCGACCCGGATTGTTGCCGCTCCATCGACTCAAACTGCTCCGACCACCGCCTCGACGTTCACTCTCTCTCATTCACAGGTTCTCTCTCGTTCTGTCTCGTTCGCTCTCTCTCTCTTTCTCTCTCTCTCTCTCTCTCTCTCTCTCTCTCGTTCGATTTATGTTATGTCTCGCTCTCTCTCGTTTGTTATCTCTTATTTGTTCTATTTTCATAATTATTTGTTGAGTAAAGGAAAGAAGAAATGGTTTATGAATTGATTTGTAAACCCTAACTCGTTCTCCCATTTGGTTCTTGCACAGCTCACGGAAATCCCTAATTTCTCAAATCCATTATTTCACAGGTAAGAACTTGAAAAACTCTAACTCTTGTTGTTGATTTGTGTTACAACAATGTGCATTGGTTATGATATTTTGTTGTTTTTGAGTTTCGAAAAATTGTTTAAAATCACAATTTATGCCACCGAAGATATTACTGGGTTGAGTCGCGGACTAGGTCACTCTCTTTAAGACGTTTCGCGGCACTGCCCAAATTGTGCAAGACATACTATCAACCACGAAGTCCCCATGATAAAATAGCCCAGATTCACTGTATCGGAGTTCCACTGCACCGTAGAAAACCGTTCTAGAATTACACCCTCAATATGGCTGTTAAAGCCACTCTCAATATGACGATAAAGTCATTCGCAATATGGTACTATGACCACTCATAAATCAAAAGAACTACGACACAAAAACCGCTCTAAAAACGAAGGGACTGCGGCATAACAACCGCTCTAGAAACCGAAGGGACTGCGGCATAATAACCGCTCTAAAAACCGAAGGAACTGCGGCATAATAACCGCTCAAAAAACCGAAGGGACTGCGGCATAATAACCGCTTTAAAAACCAAAGGGACTGCGACATAATAACCGCTCTAAAAACCGAAGGGACTGCGACATAATAACCGCTCTAAAAACCGAAGGGACAGAAAGAAAGGGAAGAAGTGGCTCGAAAATTAGGCGAGCAAAATAAAAGAGAGAAAAGAAAAAGTTGGGAAAAACATCCAACTTTGATGTGCTTTTCACAATAGATTGAAACTCATTATATAGTGATGGAAGCAAACTCACATATGATTTCTAAGCAATGTGGGACTTTAGCATATTAAGAGTTGGAAACTACTCAATATAAATGAGTATTCCAATGTGGGACTAAAAAAATTATTTCCAATGTGGGATTTGAATTTTAAAAAAACATGGTTTTTTTTTTTCACTTGAATTTACAAAAAAAAAAAATTCTTTCCAATGTGGGACTTCAACATATTTTTAAGTTCACACAATATGTTCCAACAATCCCCCACTTGAATTAAAAAAAATGTTTCAGAAATAACGTCAAACGCTTCTATAAGATCATGCATAAACAAATGTGTCTCTTGACTTGAACCTTTGCATAGTAAGTAAGATTCAGATTCAACAAGAGTGACTCATAGTCTTGAACTCTATCTCTGACATCAAACCCACACACAACCTTTTCATAGGGTGTATTCTCAAAAGTCCGTGCATTAATGGCCCTGCACGTCTATCCCAGTATAGTGAACGCTCTAGGAATTCTGCCTCAAAATTCCATAGGAAGCGGTCCCACTTCCACATTCACATAGGTGAATCTATCAAGAGTACTCCTGTAGCTAGGTACTCCCTCCACATAGAGTATAGATCTCATTAAGAGCTTCTATTATCTCATCCTTATATCGCTTCAGGAATCATGCTTCTCTCATATATAAAATAGCATGTTCATTTCATATCACTATGACTTGTTATTACCCATTGAACCTAATTCTTGGGATCTCCAGTCTTTTAGGTCGGGTTACCAACATAAGTGACTAATCGATCTATAGGCATTAGTCCCATCCTTTTGGATGTATTTTGGACTTTCTCTCTAGCTAATCCTTTCGTCAAAGGATCTGCTAAATTTTCATCAGTGCGTACATGATCCACTATAACAACTCCTTTAGAAAGTAATTATCTAACTGTGTTGTGCTTACGACGTATTTGTCGTCTCTTACCGTTGTAATAGCGGTTCTCAATTTTTGCAATAGCCGCGGTACTATCGCAATGGATCAACACAACTGGTAAAGGTTTTTCCCATAAAGGGATCTCAGCTAGCAAACATCTCAACCAACTTGCTTCTTCACTAGCAGTAACTAGTGCTATCATTTTAGACTCCATAGTGGACTGAGCCAATATCGTCTGTTTCTTTGATTTCCAAGATACAGCACCACCGGCTATACTGAAAATATAGCCACTGGTTGCTTTGGAATCATCTGATAAGGTGTTCCAATCAACATCACTGTATCCTTCAAAGACAGCATGAAATCTTTGATAATGTAATCCGAGACTCATGGTCCGTTTAAGGTATCTCATGACTCTTTCAATAGCGTGCCAATGCTCCATACTAGGTCTACTAGTAAACCTGCACAACAATCCCACTACATAGGCAATGTCGGGTCTAGTACAATCAGTGGCATACTTAAGGCTGCCAATGATGCTCGCATATTTCAGTTTGTCTAACACCTTCACTAGTGTTCTTGAAAAGTTTCACACTTGGATTATATGGTGTGCAAGCAGGTTTACAATTGAATTATTTATATTTTCTTTAGGATTGTTTCAACATAGTGAGACTAATCCAAAGAAATTCCATTTTCTGACCTAGTAATCTTGATTTCAAGGATTACATTCGTTTCTCCAAGGTCTTTCATATCAAAGTTGTTACACAACAATGATTTCACAATATTAACGACATGAATGTTTGAACCAAATATGAGTAAGTCGTCTACATAGAGGCATATGATAGTGCAAATGCCATTTTCAAATTTGTAGTAAATACATTTGTCACTTTCATTCACTTAAACTCATTCAATTTAATCAATTTATCAAACTTTTCATGTAATTTCTTAGGAGCTTGTTTAAGACCACACATAGACTTATCTAACTTACAGACCTTGTCTTCTTGTCCATGTATTACAAAATCTTCAGGTTGTTCCATATAGATTTCTTCTTCCAAGTCACCATTTAAAAAAACTGTTTTAACATCCATCTGGTGTATCACCAGGTTATGAATAGCCGCAAGTGATATGAGCACCCTAATGGATGTTATTCTAGTGACTGGTGAAAAAGTGTCGATGAAATCTATATTTTCTCTTTGTCTAAAACCTTTGGCTACAAGGCGTGCCTTGTACTTATCAATAGATCCATCGGGTTTTACTTTCTTTTTCAAAATCCATTTACAACCTATTGGTTTGCATCCATGAAGCAAGTCTACTAAATAACTGGTCTTGTTAAACTCTAGAGAATCCATTTCATCGTTTATAGCTTCTTGCCATAAATATGCATCCAATGATGACAAAGCTTCTTTAAGATTTGCAGGATTCTCTTCTAAATTATAGGCCATATATTCAGGTCCATAATCTTTAGCAACTCTTACTCTCTTACTCCTTTGAGTTTCTGTTTCGCCTTGTTTGTTGCTTTCAATGCTTCTTGTCACAAGAACTTGACTTGGTTCGCTGCCCCCACTATTTCTCCATTTGAAAGGAAATTTATTTTCATAGAAGTCAACATCATTTGACTTTATGATCGTTTTTGCATTTAGGTCATAAAACCTATACGCTTTGTTCTTTACTACATACCCAATGAATACACATTCATAGGCTCTACTGGCGAGTTTAATTCGCTTGGGATCGGGGATTCTGACATAAGCAGACAACCCCAAGTTTGAAAATAAGACAAGTTCAGTTGTCTTTTCTTCATTATCTCATAAAGAGATGTTTTGTTTTTAAATTTAGAAATTCTATTCAAAACATAATAAATAAGCAATATATATTTCTCACACCAATGAGATGCAGCACTAGAGTTAAACATACTAGCAACAACTAGTTCAATAAAAGTTCTATTCTTTCTTACAACATTACCATTCACTTCAAGCAATTATGGTGCAGTTGTTCCAAGTATAATTCCAAACAATTTATAAAATTCATTAAACAAACTAGAATCATACTTAGAACCTTTTAATCTTTCTACTAAATTGATTTTCAATTTCAGTTACAAAGATCCTTAACATGTCAAGCTTTTCACTTTTATTTTTCATTTGATATACAAAAGTATAGTCAGAACGATCATCAATAAAAGTAATGAAATATCGTTTTTCATTTCTTGTTAACGTCCCATCAAGTTCACATATATCAAAGTGTAATAAATCTAAAGACTCAGATTCTCTAACTACAAATTTATGTGAACTTTATTTATTTATTTATTTATTTATTTTAGCTTAACTACAAAAATCACATTTTCAAAATCATTCATAGATAACTTACTTAAGTTTGAAATCAAATGTGTTCACATCACATAGTCTAGCATGTCAAAAATTAAAATCATACAACATGTAAGCAGAAGACATTTTATTGATTTCAACATTAAAAAAAAAAGACATATTAAATTTCAACATTTAAATTAAATATGTCATGAGTGACATACCTTAATAGATGATCTCATGAGTTATCTTCAGCCTCCACGGATATGTCATCGAACATATGATACTCTGAGTAGCAGCTTACAACATACATGTTCATAACATTTATAGCAGTATTGCTGGAACTGTAGTAGTTATACAGATCATCAGCAAGTCTATTAAGAATATAATTCTTATCATTATTCTCCCATGGGTTAATTCTTCAGCTTTATTATCCTTTTCTGTTTGCTTCAAACTGAAACAATTCATTGAAATAAGAGGCAACAGAACCAAATCCAGTAATCTCTTCGGTTGACATGACAGAAAGAAACATCTTAAAATTGTTGTTTTTGAGTTTCGGAAAACTGTTTAAAATCACAATTTATGCCACCGAATATATTACTGGGTTGAGTCGCGGACTAGGTCGCTCACTTTAAGACGTTTCGCGGCACTGCCCAAATTGTGCAAGACATACTATCAACCACGAAGTCCCAATGATAAAATAGTCCAGATTCACTGTATCGGAGTTCCACTGCACTATAGAAAACCGTTCTAGAATTACACCCTCAATATGGCAATTAAAGTCACTCTCAATATGACGATAAAGTCATTCGCAATATGGTACTATGACCACTCATAAATCAAAAGAACTATGGCACAAAAACCGCTCTAAAAATCATTCGCAATATGATACTATGACCACTCATAAATCAAAAGAACTACGACACAAAAACCGCTCTAAAAACCGAAGGAACTGCAACATAATAACCGCTCTAAAAACCGAAGGGACTGTGACATAATAACCGCTCTAAAAACCGAAGGGACTGCGGCATAATAACCGCTCTAAAAACTGAAGGGACAGAAAGAAAGGGAAGAAGTGGCTCGAAAATTAGGCGAGCAGAATAAAAGAGAGAAAAGAGAAAGTTGGGAAAAGCATCCAACTTTGGTGTGCTTTTCACAATAGATTGAAACTCATTATATAGTAATGGAAGCAAACTCACATATGATTTCTAAGCAATGTGGGACTAAAAAAATTATTTCCAATGTGGGATTTGAATTTTAAAAAAACATAGTTTTTTTTTTTCAGTTGAATTTACAAAAAAAAAAATTCTTTTCAATTTGGGACTTCAACATATTTTTAAATTCACACAATATGTTCCAACATATTTACATGTGATTATTTTTTGTCTGAAAACTTGCTGTAGTATGTATATGAAGTGAAATTTGATTTTGCCACCCTGCCCTTTTCAACCATGAGTCTTTAGTTTGCCTTCGAGAGCTTCATGTTTTGTTTTTGGTTGTCTGGTTGCAAATGGACAGATCTGATTCTTGGTGTTGGGTCCCTTATAGCTAGATGGGTTGCTCTTGATCAAAATATGCAGTCTGTGTTTTTTTTCACATTTGTTCCTGAAATGTGTCATCATATATATTTTTTTCACTGCCAATTCTCTTTCGAAATTTGAAAATTAAGCCATTCTTAACAAGTTGAGAGTTTCAATTTTTGTCCTTTTGTGATGTTTTCAATGGCAAAAAATGCAGCAAGGCCAAAGGGTTCATTTGGCTTCAGTGTATGAGGGGAATAATTTATATGCATGAGGCCAGAGGGTTCATTTAGCCGTGAGCATGCTTCAGTGTATGAGGGGAATGCCTTATGTTTCACCGTTCCTCCACTATTGTTTGTGCCACTGTTCGTGTTAATCCACCTACCTTACATTTTTGTTGCCGCTGCTTCATCTTCCATCTCCTTTGTTTCATTCCCATGTAATTTTCTCAATGCTTGTTCAGAATTCTACTAGGGAAAGTTATTTATGATTAATCATACGAAACAAATTAGAGCACTTGGCTATCTGTTTACTTGATATTTCCTAATACTCATATAATATATTTAACCTTCTGTTCCATGGAGTGGACAGATCGAGTCAAATGCAGAGTGTGTAGAGATTGTTGGAATTTCTACTGGTTGTGCACTTCATGATGCCTTTTGTGGTTAACTATTTCTATGTGCTAAGATACTCTTATATGTTATTAATATATCTTGGTTCTAATTATGCTATTTTTTTTAGCCATTAGTTCTTAAGTATTATGTGAGTCATGCTATACTATAGTCATTGGTTATGAATAAATGTTGTGAATCAGAGATGGATAATTTGATTCATGGCCTTCATGGTTTTCTAGGAGTTCACTTTATAGTCTACAGCTCTTGCCTCCAGTGCACTACTACTATTCATTTATCAATGTAATATTCTTTAATTTCATTTACTTTTATATATGATTGTCCTTTAATGAAGCAAATGTGATTCTAAAATGATGAAGAAATTTAAAGTGTAATTGAATCACCTTCGTTTCTTTGTTGTTGTGTAGTATTGTATATAAGGCTAGAGGCCTTGTTACAAGGAAAATTGTGGCTTTGAAGATAATTAGGTTTGATAATTTGCAGCAAGATAGCGTGAAGTTCATGGAAGATAGATACTTGTTTTGAGGAGGCTTGTGTTGGGTATTGGGCTCCCTTCCTATGTGGAGAAAAGCCCAAATATTGTAGTCCATGAGTCTCACTTATTTAAGTGGAGAGTGGTCTAATTAGGGTTAGAAGAAGAGAGACTATTTTGAGAGAAAAGGCAGCCACCAAAAGAGAAAAGGGAAGAGTAAACCCTATTCCCGATTTTGTTAAATCAGTCTCAGAAAAACATCAATTGCGCATTCGTTAACCGTTGGATCGGGCTGAAATTTGGACAGTAGGTTTGCAACATCCAGGGCTTCGATTTCAACGGTCGGATCGGCGAAACGACTTCTGGAGGGGGAGAAATCGAGCTCGCACAACAGTAGGTTTTTGGTTGTTTCACTTCTTCTTGCTTTTCATTTGTAAGCTTTAGTGCTTTGTTATTTTGGCTGGTTGTAGGCACACTTGGTGCATTTTTTTGAGACTCTCTTGTACCCTTATTTGATTATAGTGGAGCTATTTCATTGGTCTGGACGACCCGTGGTTTTTACCCTTGCATTGAGGGGTTTTGCACGTTAAAATATCGGTGTTCTTTACGCTCTTTTATTTTGATTAATTTGCTGCCATATATTTGTTGTTGCTCCTCACGGGTTCTTGCAAGTTGGGGGAATTTTATATCCGCTGCGTATTACTTGTTATTGTGTTTTCTGTGTTTATTCCCCATCAACTTGATCACCCAATGTTGTAAAGTTTGACGGATTGGTTACTTCTAGAATATCATGTAGTCTTTTCTTTGAATAGTATATGAAACATGATCTTGAAGGGTTTGCAGCTAGCTAAGGTTTTTTACTACAAATATTTTTTTTAATTGCAGCAGCTAGAGATTGGCTTCATTGCTATCTTACTCGCAATAAGATATCCACTTTTAATTGTTCAATTCTATTCTTTCAAGCTAGCTGACTTAATTGACTTTTATTTTAATTACTGGTGTATCTGAGTAACTTGTTAATTTATTTAGTTCTAGACCTAGTTGTAGCTTATGGTTGCTGCCACATTGATCGTTTTGTGTACTAGGCCTTTGAATTAGGATAAGTATTATGACTCTTGATTATGTGACAACACTGGATGTAGTATTTAGGATAAGTATTATAGCCCTTATTATGGCATGATTTGGAAACGGTAAGACCTTTAGAACCTGACTTGATTGAACTGACGAATATTTTGAGCATTGAATTGAAATTGTTGATTAATAGACTTATGATTTTCTTTTGTTATTTCAATTTAATGTTTATATTCAGCAAGGTTCCTTTAACTTAGGGATTTAATTATTGTGTCATTATAAGAAAAGCAAATTTCCTTTTTATTTATCTAATAAATGTCATTTTCTTTTCCTCTTTTTCTTTCTTTTTTAGTGAATTTGGATTCCATTTATTCTTTTATTAGTGTATTTCCTTAATTATTGTGTCTTTGAAGTGCATACTTGATAATATGTGAGTGGTCTCCAATGTATACATAAAACATGGTGAGCCATGCATTATTTATTTGCAATATGATTATTTTCTAAGTAAAAGCTAGGAAATTCTAAAATATGATTGTCTTTATAATTCTTTAGCTCTTCCCATGATTACCAAGGATAAATGCAATTGAAATTCTTTAGCCTTATCATGAGGATTGACCATAGAGAACAACATAAGGGGCTATTGAAAATGTAAGTTTCAAAATCCGATAATAATTTGACAAATTAAATTTGTTTGATGCTTCCTTTAAACATGGTTTTATTTGTTGAAGGTCATGGTTGCACTAGAAATGGAGCATTTAATGGTAGTCGGAATTGATTTCTAGAAATTCAAAAACTGGTGCGTGGTATAGTATATCAATCCAACAATTGGTGAATGTGATTAGTTTTTTTTTGTTTAATTGATGTAAGTTAGATGTGATTGTATTTGTTATAATGCTATTAGATAATGAATATTACAAAAAAATGTCTAAGATAATTGTGATAGTCATGTTGCATTTTTTTATTGGTACTTCACTTTATTTTGTGTCAATGAATTGCCATTAAATTGATCTAAACTTTTCTATTTAAAGTCATTGATAAATTTGTAAAAGAAAATTGTTACCCAAGGTATTTACATGGGTAATGTTACTCACAGAAATATTACAGGTAACTTTATCTATGGGAATATCATATGGACCTACCCACGTAAATGCTATGAGAAACATTAATTAGAATTTCTAAGTCATAGTTAGTATAATTATATTAGATTAAACTATTGGATCATCTAAAAAGTGGTTTCGACCATTATTTTTTTAATTTTGATGTTTGAGTGGTTCAATTTAACATATATAATTAAACAAATAACAACTTAACAATCTTATTTTTGATTATTCAATGATTAAATCTTAACTAGTTACACTGGCTACAACTTAAAAATTATAATTTGGATGATCTAATAGTTATATCTAGTCTAATTACACTAACAATTACTTATAAATTCTTATTTAGATGTATCAACGATTCTATATTAACTAATTACACTGACTAAAACTTATGAAATTTAATTTCGATGATTATACGGTTCAATCTAACCCAATTACACTAACAATGACTTGAAAATTATAATTTTGATGATCCAATGATTCAATGTGACCTAATTAAATTGAATAGTTGAATCATAGAAATTATAATTTCTAAGTTTTAGTCAATCTATTTAGTTAAGATTAAACTGTTGGATCATTCAAATTGATATTTCTAAGTCATTTTTTTTGTACTTAGATTGGACTGAACTATTGGACAAATGAAATTAGAATTTATAAGTTATATATTTGGTTTATTTACTTAAAATTTTTTAATTTTGATGATCTAACGATTCAATCTTGAATAATTAGACTTACTACGACATAGAAATTCAAAACTCTATGACTCAACGGCTTAATCTAACATAATGAGACTAACTGTAGTTTAAAAATTATAGTTTCGATAAAACGGTGCAATCAAACATAATCCTAGACTCAAGTTTAGGTAGGGTAAACTTTAAGTTGGATCAAACATAATCCTAGACTCAATCAAACATTAATATATGTATAAATAAATATTTAAATTAAACAATTTCACTTGGTAGTAGAGTATTTGTAATAAAACTCAAGACATAAGTTTAAACCTTTTAGGCTCCATTTTTTTTCTATTTGAAATGGATTATTTTTAAATAAGAAAAGATAAATATAAATAGAGAAAATAATTAGGTATTGGGAGTGCATCATAACTTCTAATGATAATAGTGAAAAATGAATGCCACATATAAATGTACTAGTTGATTCCAAATTTAAGAATGTAGGAAGAATCTACCAATAATTATTTCTATAATTTTTTTTCCTATTTTGGAAATCATTTATTCCAATTTGTGATTCTTAAATGCGTAAGAGAATATGTCTATGCAAATTAAATATCGGAAGAATGGGCCAAAAAAATGTCCATAGATAGATCATAGATGGGATACAAACTGGCAACACGTAGATTGAAAAGAAGCTTAAACCTTGCATGTTAATGGTAGTTATAATTATAGATGAGGTGGTCCATTCCACGTTGGGATTAAGTGGCAATTATGACAATGTGGTGCACTCGCGGTTTTACCTTAATATTTATTATATATATATATATATATATATATATATATATATATATATATATATATATATATATATATATCACTCCACATTTGCATAGTTATTTTAAAATTATCGATATGCCATGGATGTGAGGGTGTTCGTAGTTTGGTGCATTTTTTGAAAATTATTTTCAAATCAAATTCAGGACAAAATCGATTTATAAATATGAAGCAGTTTAATATTTTGAACAAGTTATTAGTTAAAAGTAGTTTCGAATTAGTTATTCGAAAAAAGAATTTTAATATTTTTATACAAAATATCTATGTTTTTTTTTATATTTTTTTGAGAAAAATAGATGTACAAATTTTTGATTATTTTTTGAAATTCTTTTCGAAAAATTATTTTGATTTTTTTGAGAAAAATGAATATAAAGAATTTCTCTATGAAAAAATTTTCAAAATTTTTCTGGAAAAAATATTTTTGA
>JBBPBP010000003.1:9969520-9979599 GCA_037974735.1 Cicer chorassanicum
TACATGGAACAAAAATAAAAGAGTGAAGATAAAAAACATACAAAATTTTTTTACCAAAATCAAACAAAAAATTTACCGATATTAAAACAAAAAAATCCATAATTACATATAAGATATTTAAGCCTTTCATAAAATATATTGTATAATTTTTGTTGAACAAAGAATTTGAAAAAAAAAATTATAAATACTAGAAATGAAATTTAATTATTTAATAAAGAATAAAAAATTATTTAATCTAAATTAAAATGTATTTATTAAACTAATCTTCTAAGTAAAATTTCTTGTGTCAAAAAAATAAAAACTTTGCTTTTACATTAATATAAATATAAAATATCACATACCAGAATGGATTCCAATAAGACAGTCTTAACAGATCCAGGTGCCACACAATTTGCTCGAATATTATCTTTTGCCCATTCCAATGCTAAGTTCTTGGTAAATTGATTCATGGCTCCTGAATACAATAATTTATAAATTTTGAATATTTTATCATATAATTTCTCTATTGATAGATATAATTATATAAACATAAGAAAAACATACCTTTAGAGGCCGCATAGATAGAACAATTATCAAAAGCTTTTAAACCCGCAACAGAGGATATGGATATTATGCTTCCATATTCTGATGCTTTTAGAAGTGGGTGTGCAAGTTGACACAAATGATAGCCAGACTCAAAATTGGTACTCATTGTAGTTGTTATATCTTCACCAGTATAATCTATGATGGACTTAGGTGTACATATGGCAGCATTATTCACCTAAGAGATCATAATCATTTAAATTTACTTGTGTTAGGAATGATTTATGCACTTATCGTGTGTCGTTGGTTATCATATGAAGGTAGAGATTTTGACAAATTAACTTGCATTAAAATGTTTAAAAAATTACAATATAATATTATAAAAGTTTAAGTGAAGACATAAAATAATGATGAGATCTTACTAGAATATTGAGTTTTCCATTGAAGACCGAAGCAACTATTTCCATTAATTTTTCTCGTTGGTCACGGGAAAGTAAATCACAAGCTGACCCTGTGACACAAAATCCTTTACCTTTCCACTCTTTCAAACATTCATTAATATCATTTTGATTTCGTGCACATATATGCACAGCCGCCCCAAATTCCGCTAATTCTTCAACAATTGCGTGCCTGATTCACAATAGAAAAGAAAAAAAAATGAATTTTATATGAACATAAAGATTTTATTAACATAATAAATTAACGTAACAGATGGTATATTCAAATGTGATTGATAATATTTAGACCAATTAAACTCAAATCTAAGAGAAAACATACCCTATGCCTCGGGTTCCCCCAGTTACCAGAGCTGTCATCCCATCGAGTGACCATCTTTGGTCTTTGAAGCTCAACTTTGTTTCAACCATACTTCTTGCTGCAAATAACTTGGAAACAGAAAAGCAAAACACAATTTAGTGAGTTCTCTAAAGCTGGAAGAAAGTATATATGGACAAAATATAGCGATAAAATACAAAACTGAACACGAGTACTGTACGAGGTGGTGGCCAACTTACCCTATATAGAAGGGAGAATTTAATGGCACAATGGAAAATTGACATATTTTATTACTATCAAATTAAATAATTAGACCTCATCTATAAGTAAATATGATTATATTTTAAATTTAATACTGCCAAATTTTGGAGTTTTATGTTCTATTTTAAAATAATCAATATTATTTATTATCATTGTTCTTCACCATCTCTCCTCACTATTCTTCATAGTCTCCTTTTTTTTTACCGTCTCTCTCATCTGTTGTGTATCGTCTATCTTCGTCGTTAGTTCATTAAAAATCAAAGACTAACCTGGAAACTACGGCGCGACAATGATCGTGTATGATCAATGACAGCGACACAAACACGAGCGAATTGGAAGTGAGACAGAGATAGGACATTTTTGCAGTGGTGAAAGAAATGTGGAAAATTTTTCTCACGACGGTGAAATAATCACGAGAACGATTTCTTTTTTGGTGGAATAGTCTCAGGAGAGAAAGATGAATGAATTCTGAATCTCTGAGTTCATACTGTTGTAAGAAAAAGTTACAAACTATTAAAAAAATTAAGACTATTAATATATATATATATATATATATATATATATATATATATATATATATATATATATATTTTAAGAATACCATAAAAATAGATTTTTTTTTCTTCTTTTGAACGTACAAGTCCAATATTGTACGTATCAGACCAAATTCATATAAAAACGAAACTGATAATTTTTTCGTTACTTTTTCATATATAAAAAGTTTGGTCACATGATTAAATAAATGTAGTTCACATGAACTGTCTACGAAAAAAATCTCAAGACTTATACAATGCTTACAATTGTACTTATATTTTTTTATAAACAAAATTGATCTGGAGTATAATTTTGGTAATGGTTGAAAATGATTAGCAGATTAAGATGGAGAGTTTGCAGTAGAGTGTATTGGTAAATACTCAAACGTTCAAGTTAGTGAAAGTTGAAGGAGTGATAAGTATTTTAGGTAAAAATAAGTTGTGTCTTGCGTCACGTTTGGTTTGTGGGAAAAAAAAGTCACGACCAAATTTATTTTATTAAAAAAAAATTAAATAAAACTCTACAAAATTGATCTTGAACCAAAAATTGGATCAATTACAAATAAATGATAACTCTATAATTAATTGTATATAATTATTAGTATTTAATTTTATTTATTTTACCCAAAAAAAATAATAAACAAAACAATATTTTCTATTTATTTGGTTTGACAATTAAAAAACTTTATTCTACGTATCTCTTCGTGCATGTTATAAGAAAGTCAAAATATGTAATTTTTGGTAAAAAAGTATATGTGGATTGATAGATTTTATTATTACTTAATTTTAATAATAACAGCAACTACCCAAATTAGAAAGAGAGGCCCAAACACTTAGCAAATAGGGAATTTCTTCTCCCAGCCCCTTACATTCTCAAAAGTTCATAACTTATAATTATTTTTTTATTTTAACCATTTTTAAATTGATCAATTTAGATGAAATTTGTCACGAGTAAATTCAGAGGTATAAATATTAGCTTGTAATTTTCAAGATTTTTTACACTTTCAGATTGACCAACTTAGATGCGTAAAAAATAAATTTAAGGATTGTTTTACACCTCTAAATTCATCGGGAGGTGTAAAAAAATTTAAAAATTATAAAATTAGTATTTACATTTCAAAAAAAGCTACTACAATAGTAATAATGCATGACATTGAAATGCTTTGCAACATTTTATCCTTGATAGTGTCCTAAACTTGTTGAGACAAAATCTCAAATTAATGTTTTGATGATAATCAAACAAAGTTAATTAATGTCTAATTATGATTCTAAATTGTGTTGATATTTAACTTGTACTTTTGAGTGTGCTATTCAAAGATAGATAATCATATACAACAACACCAGATCATTCTAGTATATACAAGATCATTCTGGTTCATAAAAACAACAGTGTGGATAAACTATAAGATCATTTTGTTTTTTGACAGAATTCAGTCTAGTCAAACCAAGAACATTCTAGTTTGCGAAAGGATCAACCTTTGTCTATATACAAGATCATTCTGGACAACTTGTCCTAAAAATGAAATGAATCAATCCCGGATTTTAAGTGAATTAAACATCAAGGCAACTCAAAACCATGACCAAACACAAAAGATTAAAAAAAAACAACATCAAGAACCATAACTTGATCAATCTCCAGATGGATGACCTATGAAACAAGTACGACTAGGACAACAAGGATAAATAAGACATTGATGTTGCACCTTTGCAGAAAGACAACTTGCGTACAAAGTAGAAAAAACTGACACCAAACACCTGTCAAATGATCTCAATCTAGTACTCACTCAAAACAGAAACGAAGAATGTTCTGGTTATAAAGCAGGAACATTCTTGATAAAATAGAACACATGTCTATTAAATGATCAATATGAACAACTGGATTATTAATGGCTACATGAGCTGTTATCAACCTTCACCACGCTTATAAAAGGAACCTCAAGGTCAAGATAACAACAAGAGTTTCAAGTGCAATCATTTAATCACTTAAACAATCATACCCGAGAAATCAAAGCTCTTCAATCAAGCAAAATCTCCAGTTCTCTTTCACTAGATTCAATGATCTTTTTACTGAGTTTTCTGTTGAAAATCAAATTCAAACATGTGTTGAGTAGATTCTGATCCATCAACCTTCTTTCAATATTTCATTTGAAGCTTAAGACTATATTCTTAAAGATAGTTTGAGTGGTTTGTAAAAATCTTGGCCCCTTAGTCCTTTAGGCTCAACCCTTGTCAAGTAGTCTTCTCACCATCGGCTCAGCTTTTGCTATACTATCTTTTTTTTGCACTGCAACAACTCCTGCTCCACGTTAGCCTTCCTCAGCTCCTCAAATGAATGAAGATTTTTGTCCTTCAAGGCGTTCAAAAGTTCAGAAGAACACCTCCAAAACTCATAAGGACATCCCCAAAATCTTTATAGCTCTCCAAATTATCATTGATCGGAAGACCTATCAAGATAATGAGAATGCGATCTTAAAGAATTGGTTGGCCACTCAGTTCACGCCCAAGTTAGGACTTGAACCCCCACTACCTAACCTACCTCCAACCTTCCCTGATATTCCCAGGCCTTGCATATCTTCTTCTTATGAGGGATCTTCTCCATCTTTGTCATTTTAAGATCTGTCTTCTATCAGCGTTCCTCCAACCACTTTTTGTGGTGACAAAGGGGGAGAACTAGTTATTAGATTTCAATTTTCAGAAGTCTTTTTGATCAAAATTATGTACTTCTGTTTTTCTTGTTTTTGTTTTTGAACTATATGTATGAACAATCTTTTTATGATTAATGAAAAAGATATATTTTGGTTCAAAGTTATGTATTACTTAATGCACAAATTGAAGAGGAGCTTTGTAACAAAAGCCCATAAATAATATCATCAAAATCAAAATAAAAAATCTAATTAACATGTTTGTCATCATCTAAAAGGGAGAGATTGTTTAGGAAAAATACCAAATTAATATTTTGATGATAATCAAACAAAGATAGGATCAATGTCTAATTATGATTCTAAATTGTGTTGCTATTTAACACATGTCTATTAAAATATCAATCTAAACAATTGAATTATTAACGACTACATGAGCTGTTATCAACCTTCATTAGACCTATAAAAGGAACCTCAAGGTCAACATAACAACAAGAGTTTCAAGTGCAATCATTTAATCACTTAAACAATCATACTTGAGAAATCAAAGCTCTTCAATCAAGCAAAAGCTCCACTTCTCTTTCACTAGATTCGAGGATCTTATTACTGAGTTTTCTGCTGAAAATGAAACTCAAACATGTGTTGAGTAGATTCTGATCCATCAACCTTCTTTCAATATATCTTTTGAAACTCAAGACTATATTCTTAAAGATAGTTTGAGTGGTTTGTAACAAATACTTTTTGTGATTAAAAGGTGACTTGTAAAAACCCTTTTCTAGACTGAAAGGTAATTGATCAAGAAATCCTTTCAAGGTCGAAAGGTGAACATTGTAACTGATCAAGAAAGTTTGTGTAAAAAGCAAGAACATTCTTGTTCAAACACATTAGTGGAAAAGTTCACAAATTGTGATGATTGGACGTAGCCCACCTTGGGTGAACCAAGATACATTACTGTGTGATTCTCTTCTTCTTATCTTTAATTATTTTCACTCACTAGCACATATCACATAAACATAATTTCTTTCATTTAATTTCACTAACTAAGAACATTTTGCATTTGTTGTTTTTGAAACCAAGATTAATATTGAATTAGTTTAATTAAAAGCAGAAATTAATTTTTAAAAAAGGAATCACAATTTAAACCCTCATTCCTAGTGATTGACATTGTTACTTCAAAACTACATTAGAGTTATGCCATTGCTAGATGATATCAGTTTGTCTGACACTTTTATTCTATGTGGTGAGAATGATGGGTTCTTCTATTTTGGTTTGTCCTATGATATTATGAGATAAGTGGATAGATTATCTTCAAAAGATATTTACCACTCAATCGAGCATTGGAAATATCATAAAAGATTGAGGGTTCTCTTTTAAAATATTGCTCATAATTGTCTTCTCACAAATGACAATCGTGTCCATCGACAAATGATCTAAGCAAGTATATGTTCTATTTGCAACATAGATTAGGAATCCTTATATAATTCCATTTGAATTTATGGATGTACAATGTGAACACTTTGATGTTGAGAAATCTCATTAGTCTGTATCTAGTTTAGGTTGAAGATTGACTTATCACCTTTGTGGTAACTCTTGATTGTATTTGGAGGGCAAAGAATGAAAAGGTCTTATGAAACTCCACTTTGATTGTGGGTGCAATGATTTTGAGTACCATTTGGCAAAGGGTGGACAACGACTCTAATGGTATTTGGTCCATCTGTTCGTTGTCTCAAGCTTAATAGGGATTGCTCGGTTATTAATAGGCATGACAATGGGGCAGAGCGGGGACGAGTTTTGCCTCCATCCCCGCATCTGACTAGTCGGAGAAAATTTGCATTCGCCCATGTGTTCTTATTGGGTGAAATTTAAATCTCGATCCCCGCCCACGGCAGGGTTTAGGTTTCCCCCCATGCACCCACTCATTCATATATATAAAATAATAAATTTAAAAGTCACATATATTATAATTAATATAATAAAATTAAAAACATATTAAAAGCATATTTTCTATAGAGAGAAGATTATAATTTTTAATATTAAAAAAAATTAAATATGTACATTTATATAAAATTTAAAAATGACAATAATATTACTAGCGAGGCGAGTACCGGTGCACACCCAACCAAAGCGGATTTCAATACCTCAAACCTGCCCCCCGCCCCCGAATTTTGCTTTCAAGGAAAACCGCACCCAATCAAAGTGGATTTTCTCCATCTAAATCGAGATAGGTTCGGGTGGATACCCGCGAGTGCGGGTTGTGTTTTCATCCCTAGTTATTAATCACAGGTTTATTGCGACTTATGTTGGAGTGGCGCATGACCATAATAAGGGTTTTATCTTTGGTTTTGCTAGTTATCTTGGTGCTTGTATTGTTACCATGGTTGAGTTATAACCTATCCTTCCTTAAAAGCATGAAGTTAGCTTTTGCTCGAGGTTTTCGAGTTATTGACATTGAATATAACTCAAAGGTGGCAATGAGCTTACTTTCAGATAGTTGCAGTACTAGACATCATTGTTTTATGTAGGTTAATCAGACCCTTGACATCCTTTGTGAACTAGATTTATATTCTTCCACTTATATATCCTTGGTGAAGCAGATCAAGTGGGAGACGCCTTAGTCGAATTTGGCTCTAAATGCATAATTTTAATAGAGGTTATTTTTTATTTTTTTTTTATTTTTATATTTATGATGTTGCCTCTTTCACTTTGTTGTGCATTGTCGCCTACCCTATGAGTTTTTAGTTTTGTTTTAATTGTTTTTATTTCTTTCTTGAGGGTGTAGCCCCCTTTCCTCTTTAAAAAATGAGTCATCCTAAGGAACTAAAAAAAGAAATAAAATAAAAGTTTTATGTTAAAATAATCACTTTTTAATTTTTTAAAGTATTGAATACACTACTTTTAAGATAATATTTTTTTCATTTGGTTATTGATAAAATCTATTTATTACACATTGTAAGAGAAAAATGAGTTTTAAATTAAAAAAAAAAACTAAAACGAGGAAACGACATATGACAATATTTTATTCTTTCTGTCTCATTTTAAATATTTTATTTGTTATTTTTTTATGTCTCAAATTATTTGTCATTTTAAAATATCAATACAACGTTAGTTACTTTTTTGCCATTAGTATATTTTTATTTATTGTATATCAACTCATCAAATTTATCAACTAACTGTAATTAATAAACATATTTTAGTTAATAAAATTTATTTTATTATTAAAATCAACAAAATTAATATTTTTTTAACAATTACATAAAACTCAAATAAGAGGATTAAAATGAAATAGATAGAATAAGAAATTTGAACTAACATATGAAATGACTAGAGGTGTACGTGAGTTGGGTTGGGCGGGTTTTGACAAAACCCAAGACCCGACCCGATCGATTATCTTTGAGTTGGGTTAAGTTCTAAACCCGTATTTTTTTATTTAACCCGACCCAAACCGACCCGATCAAGAACGGGTTGGGTTGGGTTGACGGGTCATACATAAATAATAACCTATTTTTTTATTTTACAGGAAAACATATTGAATGAAAATATATTTAATACTTGAATGTCCCAAAACTATAAAATTTCAATCAAATTATGCAATTCTTTAAAAAACTCATCAACCTCTCACACAAAAAATTAAATCCAACAATCTTCAAATACATAAATAAATTCAACAACAGTAAATCAATAAAATATGAAAATTAATCAATTCTAAGAAATGTCAACTTTAAGTACAAGCACTTATCAAGTTTCTCAAAGTATGGAATGAAACAATTGAGAATCTGCAAAAACAAATATTAATAATAAAAGTGAGGAGATAAAGAAGGAGAAATAATAAATAAGTAAAATATGCATTAAACAAAACAATAACAAGTACCTTAAGATGTAGTAGTGATTGTGTTAAGCTCAGCAGTAGTCACCCCAATATCAATTGAAACTAATTCAGACAACTCTAAAATTTTAAATACAATACACAATCTCATTAGGACACCAAATGATTAAAAGAATAAACAAAAATAAAGGAAAATCAATTTGAAAGTTAAAATAAAACATTCGTACCCGACTCAATCTTTTGTACTTCAACCAACTCAGCTGCTAAATCAATTTTCTTAGGAAATTTGATCCAATTTTGGGTACAAATCAAAGCTTCAACAGTAGTGGCATTTATTGAACTACGAAATGAATCGAGGATTCGACCTCCTGTACAGTAGACACTGGAATAGCCAAATATCTCTAGCTATGCGAGAAAGAACATGGTACTTATTTGTTTTTCCTTTCCACCATTTAAGAATGTCAAATGTAGGGGAGTCGTCTTCAACACCATCCTTTGAATACCTATCCAACTCACTTTTTTGCAACTCACCTTGCTTTTTCTTCATGTTCAATCTAAACAAATTTTCCCAATCATGCTCATCCCCCTTTTCAATGTTAGACTGTGAGTGCATGTTGAGATTCGAGGTACTAGAATCACTAGCTTCATTAGTAATGAGATTCGAGGTTGGCGGGTCGACCCGCGCCCATGTTCACCCCTAAAAATGACAATAGTGGTCCAACCAACAATGTGATAAGAAACATGAATGCTGGAGTAAGGACATTACATTTATTAAGCCAGAGAATCAGCTCGTGCATCTTTTCTTTTCAAATAAATAATACTAGTAGTAATGATTAAATTTATTCATGGCATCGAAGTTCAACATCATAAGTGATTAATGTAAGTAAGTGTTTGGTTGGCAAATGAGTTACTAGTAATAGTAATCTAAGCAGTGTAACCTCCGTCAATAGCTATAACTTGTCCAGTGATGAATGACGCAGCTGGAAGACAAAGAAAAGCAACTAATGTTCATATCTCTTTAGGCTCTCCCATACGACCAATGGGTGTTTGAGATATCTCTTTAGGCTCTCCCATACCTTCAGATTGTGCCTGTAAGAAACAGTTGCAATAATTATTGTAGCAGATATTACTAACGTTACATCATATACATATGGTAAATAATATGATATATGATAGGTTCAAACCCGGACCAAAAAAAAAAATTAATATAATAATTAACTATTACTTTTATTCGTTTTAAAAAAAATGGTAAATTACATGTTATATAATGCATTTATACCCTTTAAGGTTATTTTCACAAGAAGTGATGCTTGTCAATAATTCTCATTTCAGAATATAGTTAATTGGAATTTTCATGTAATACTGCTCCTATATATGGCCAATCATCATGAGACTTTTTTAAAGGACCAACTCTAAGATTTTAGATGTTCTGTTTGAACTATAAAAAAAGTATATTATACCTTATATATCAATTATCTAAATACTTTTCCTTGTAATTTCAAAATTACTAATAATTCATTCGAAATA
>JBBPBP010000003.1:9979804-10009952 GCA_037974735.1 Cicer chorassanicum
ATATATATATATATATATATATATATATATATAAATTAAAGCAAGAATAAAATAAAATTTTCAATACTTTCAATATAGAAAAGTTTCTTTTAACAAATGCAAGATCTTCAACTTTTAAATTTTGTAATGATTTTTTGATAATATGTTTATAATATTATAAAAAGTTTCTCCATCAATATTTAAAATGTTTTAAATTTTAATGAATTAATATAAATTTTTTAAACACCATAAACTTATTATAAAAATATCAATATAGAAGTTGAATTCTGAGATTTTTTTGTGGTGCAATTTTTTTTAATGTTAAAAATATCTTTGCAACAATAAAAAAATCACTCTAAAATATACGATTTAATTGCTACTAAAATTATTTACAGAATAATTTTGTAATGAGTACAAAATGTTTTTTTATTAGAGTAAAAAAAGAAATTTTAAAATTTTATACCAACTTAAAACATCACGAAGATGTTCAAAAACCATCGCTATCCAATATTAAAAATGTTTACCATGAAAGAATCCAAAAGTGAAGTCTTAACAGGTCCAGGCGCCACAGCATTTGTACGAATATTATCCTTTGCCCATTCTAGTGCCAAGTTTTTGGTGAATTGATTCACAGCTCCTGAATTAAATTATTTTAAGTTAGGCTATTTTCTGTGACTTATTTCACTAAAATTTAATCATTAAATTCAATTTTTTTTGGCTCAACTTAAATTTAATTAGTAAAAGAAAAGAAATTAACATACTTTTAGTTGCTGCATAAGCAGTTAAGACTGAAATAGCTTTTAAACCTGCAATGGACGAAGTAAATACAATGCTCCCATATCCAAATTCTTTTAAAAGCGGGTGTGCAAGTTGACACAAATGGTAACCAGACTCAAAATTAGTAAATCAAACACATCAACACATCATTCTCACCTCTCTTCACTGTCTCTTCCTAAATATTGTAAAAAGTCTGATTATCAAAAAATAGAAAACCTTGTTGAGTATTCTTATGTCCCAGAAGATGCTCAAATAACTGAAACTATACCTCCCCTTTTAAGTCCTTATAATATTTTCAAAAGACAAAGATCAATCACCCGATCTATTAGAAACTTAATCTCTACAAATCGCCCTCATATGAAAGAATATGTCCAGTCATCTCGACTAGACCAATGTAATCTGAGAGTAACAAACCAAGAAAAATATGTGGATTTAGAGATTCCTCAAAGTCTCATAAACCACTGGAAATCTGAAGGATACACAACTTTACATTTTGGAGCTGTCAGGCTAATCCTCTCCCTTCATAGACGAAGAAATCAACCTGTCTTCTGTAAAATAGCTCTTCTAGACTCAAGCTACCTTCATTATGAAAATGTTGTAATAGGGAATGTTCTAACATCACTCCATGCTGGAAGTGTTGTCCTCACCGTCTTCCCAAATTATAATGTAAGTCTCAATGACATCACTATTTCCACAAGGTTGAAAGTCCAAGTCCAAATCACTAGATCTGATCAAGTCTCGGAACTTTTTTTTGCAACCCTTCATCATCAAATAATCTATCGCCTCCAAAACCACTCCATAGATTTGCCACTCTCGGGATGTTCTTTTGATTCACTGTGGGTCGTTACCAATAAAGAAGAAGATATACCCTCCATTGTCCAGATCTCAAGGAGAATCACAAGGGAGGAATTAACTCAACTACCCCTCCAAAAAATACCAAACCAATCCCTTGTTTTATGTTCTCAGCTTCAACATCAGAATATGACCAACAATTCCTTCCTCTAGAAAGAAAAGTGGACCAAATCACAAATAGATCATCCAAACCTTTCATACAACCTAATGAAGTCCAACCCGATAGGAAACTTAAACCTCTAACCCAAGCGGAGGAAGTTCTAAATTGGCAATCAGAAAACATGGTTGCTGAAAATGACATTCTCCAGAATCTAGACAGAAAGGTGAATAAGATTACTGAAAAAATAGACGAAACAGATGAAAATCTCAAAGTTTTGTCTCAAAAAATGCAAAAACACTACAGAACCTTAAAAGCTCAAGTCTCTCAGTTGGATCATGACTTAAGAAGGATGTTAGAAGAAAGAACTTTTGGCCAAGATTTTGACAAAAATGAAAGAGAAATCAGAAAACTACAAAGCCAAGTAAAAGAGATTGATGATTTCTTGAGAGCTTCCAAAGAAGAAAAATCTAAACCTGTTGAAGATCTTTTCTTTAATTCTCTTACTTTTCCTACTTATTTCACACTACCAGAAAAACCATCTCCTTTATACCCTACCTATGCTTCATCACCACCAGATTATGCCAAATACATACCCTCAGCTTATAGACAAAAATCTTCCAGAACTACAAAAACATCAACCTCCAGGTCCATAGGGAAAACCGTTTTCTTAAGTGTATCATCCTCTGACTCCCAAGATGTTCCTGAAACACCTCCTCCCAAATTGCAAAAGGAAGAAATTCCCGATAAAAGTTTCTAAGCCATGACAATCACAGAAAACCATGAATTCGCACAAGAAAATAATTCTCTTGCACAACCCTCAAGAGAAAATAATGAATATTCCATTCTTTTGAGGAAAATGATTCTTCCAAAGATACATCAACTGATGAAAAATCTGTATCCTTTTCATCTGTATCAGAACAAGAATCAGAATCTGAAAGGAATTACATGAACATTTCTAGACTTTTTATGGTGAATGTAAAAGAGGAAGAATCCTTTTATGAAGAATCACTTGAAGAAAATCCAGTCTCTGGAAAAACAAAAATAAATAGTGGACTGATCCGCTGTCGCACACGGGTCAAATACAATTGATAAAATGTAAATAGAGGTAATAACTCGAGTCGTTTTGCAAGGACTTCTAATATAATAATATTAACCGAATTGTGAGTTGAAATTCTAAAAGAGGGGTTTTTATAATGATTTAATTTTAACAGATGAGCAAAACGATTAATCCACTTATTCGAGTTTCAGACCTATCACAGATTCTATCAATGAGTTTAATTTCTAATTCGTGATTCTATTCTTATTTGACTATAGAATTGATCAAACAAGCGTACAATCATTCCTACGTGAATTCGGTTTCATTGACTGGATTAAGCATCACAATCATCAAAATATTACAATTAACGATCAAGCGTCGCAAAATTATAATTCAATTAAATTAGAGACTGAAACCAAATTCTGTCAAATGAATTTAACCGATCCTATTGAAATTCAATTTAAGCAATCAGAATATCAATATAATCAAATAAACAAAAATAGAATCATGAATCAGAATCGACGGTGTAACCTGAATCTCCGAGTGTTGATGAAACTTTGAACTCGTGGATTAATCTTATGAAATTAGGCTTCCATGAAATTAAAAAAAAAGTGTTTATAAAGCTTTCTAATTCTTAATATGAAAATACTACAATGCCTAAGAAAGGAAAGAACTCCCCATATTGCGCGATTTTGGGCTTTAAAAACAAGTGGCCCGCTATTTAAAATTATTACAAAAGTCCAGATTACGAAATCTGAATTTTAGGCCCAATAAAGTTCGGCATTGGGCTTTTATTACAACACAAAAGTTGTAGCTCTGATGTTTAGCTTTCTAAAGACTGCTCGCATGCTTCAACCTGATATCCAGAGCTCAAGTTATGGCATACAGAGCGAGCATGGGTCAAAATGCAAATAATAAAATTATAATTCAATTTCAACCTAAAGTTTAGAAACAAGCTAAAAACTTATTCTAAGTTATAAAGAGATTTTAAAATACCAAAATAAAAAGCTAGAAACATGTGCCCAAGTGCTATGATCAAATTCCCCCAAACTTAAGCTTTTGCACTCCATGCAAAGCAATGCATGCGATTCTTAATATTCTCAGGAATGCAAAGTGGTGAGCAAAAGAAAAAATTTAAACTTCAAAGAATATGACATTCATGAATAGTTTTTTTCACAACCAAGGGAAACAAGAGGATAAATTAACTAAAGAATGCATCATAATAGAGTCCTCACAAGATATAAAATTCTCTCAACCACTCAAGTGTTTGGGTTACTGTTTACACTCAAAGCACATCATGAAAGCTAGAACTACCATAGGCTTGACAAGCCTCTAATATCTATATTTGAAACACATGCACATAATGATCAAAAAGTCTTTATTCAGGTTGTAACGTGGCCAAGGTAAGGGTGAGATAATCCTAAAAGACTAGGGCTAAAAATCAAAGAGGATAAAGGAGTAATGATCAAGAGAGAAAAATAACATTGAGAAGTAACTCAACAAAATATCATTGACTTTTATTATCACACTCTCTTTGCTCACAACACAACCATTTTCCTCATTTCAATTTTTTTTTATTTTTTATTTTTTGTAAACCTCAAATTTAAACAAACAAGTTGAGCACCCTCACACTTATTTAAGGCAAGACTCCTTTATCCCCCAAGATTGGGTAAATTCATTGTTTTTCACGTTTAGTCTTGTAATGAGCTATATAACAAAGAATGACATTATTAGGCTCAAAGGGGTTTAAACAAATGGATAATTGTAGGGTAAGCTTATTTGGCTAGTAGCTTAACAAGAAATAAATGCCTAAATTATTTCAATATATGCATGCGGACAAGAGTCAAGTCAAGTTCTACCGTAACTAGCAATTATGAGTGAGATATCACACAAGAAAAAAGAAGATGGAAAAAATGTATTCCATTCATAATAAGGCTTAAAATCTCACAAAGGTTAGTGACCTATCACAAATGATACGCAATATAGCATTTTAATCCAACTTATTTTACCAAGAATGCAAAGATACTATCCAATCATGTCAGTCCAAACAAACTCACAACGTTTACAACTACAAAATCTGATGAAAAAGCATGCAATGCAATGCACATTTTTATTATTATTTTTTATTTTTTATTATTATTATTATTATTATTATATTTTTTGAAATCCTATAACAAATAAAATCCTAAATAATACTCCCACACTTAAATTACACATTGTCCTCAATGAAAGTAACAAGTATAAAATAAGAGTAAGGAAAGGGAGCTCCCAGTTCAAACTTTAGTGTAGGTGGACTTTTCCAAGGAGAGTTCTTCTATGGTAGTATCTTCAAGCACAGAGCTCTCACGGAATAGCTTGAGGCGTTGTCTATTTACTTTGAACACTTTGTCGGTGTTTTCACTTTTTATTTCCACTGCACCATGAGGACCAATCTATTTGGATCAAAGTCTCCCTGCCATAATTTTCATATGGGAGTTAAAATGTAAAACTTTTTGGCCAATGGAAAATTCCTTCCTCGAAATCATCTTATCATGATAGTACTTAGTTTTCTCTTTATAGATCCGGGAGTTCTCATAAGCTTCTAGTCTAAGCTCTTCAAGTTGCTGCAATTGAAGCTTTCTCTCCAAACCTACTTTCTCCATCTCAAGGTTGCAGCTCTTAACAACCCAACAAGCACGATGCTTTATTTCCACTTGGAGGTGGCATGCCTTACCAAACACAAGTCTATAAGGGGACATTCTTATTGGTGTTTTGTAGGCTGTTCTGTGAGCCCAAAGAGCATCTTCTACCCGACGGCTCCAGTCCTTCATGTTGGGCTGCATCATTTTTTCTAAGATCTATTTGATTTCCATGTTTGAGATTTCAGCTTGCCCATTAGTCTAGGGATGATAAGGTGTAGAAACACTGTGCACAACCCAATACTTCTGAAGCAAAGCGTCCATAGCGCGGTTGCAAAAATGAGTGTCGTGATCACTTATGATGGCTCGGGGTATTCCAAACCTACAAAAAATATTTGATCTGATAAAACCTGCAACAACTTTAGAATCATTAGTCCTAGTGGGTATTGCTTCCACCCACTTCGAAACATAATCAACAAGTAAAATGTAGAAAAACCAAAAGATACAGGAAAATGGCCCATAAATTCAATGCCCCACACATCAAATACTTCACAAAAAAGCATATGTTGTTGAGGCATCTCACTCCTATGAGTGATTGCTGTTCCTGATATTTGACATTGTTCACAAGTTTTGTAAGTCTCAAAAGCATCTTTAAACAATGTGGGCCAAAAGAAACCCGAGTCTAAGACTTTTCTTGTTGTCCGCTGAGGACAAAAATGTCCCCCAACTTGAGAGGCATGACAAAAATGAAGAATGGATTGAGCCTCATGGTGGGGAACACATCGCCAATCACCTAGTCACTAAAGAATTTTCACAGATATGGATCATCCCATACATAGTATTTGGCATCACTTTTAAGTTTGTGTATTTGTGTTCTGGATGCATCTCCAGGATGGACTCCAGCAACTAGATAATTAACTAAATCAGCAATCCAAGGAGTTACCTCACGCAACTAGATAATTAACTAGGGAAGTCATCTTGAATGGGGATACGGTCCTCATCCAGTTCTATTTTGCTCAAATGACCTGCCACCAAATTTTCAGCTCCACTCTTATCTTTAATCTCTAAATCAAATTCTTGGAGTAACAACATCCACTGGATGAATCTCAGTTTTGCTTCTGGTTTCTTCAGCAAGAACTTCAAAGCTGCATGGTCAGTAAACACAACTATCTTCGAACCTAGCAAATATGATCTAAACTTATCAAGAGCAAAAACAATAGCTAAAAGTTCATTTTCTGTGGTAGTATAATTAGCTTGTGTAGAATCTAAAGTCCTAGAAGCATAATAAATAACATGGGTAGCCCTGCCAACCCTTTGTGCAAGTACTGCTCCCACTGCATAGTTAGATGCATCACACATAATTTCCAAAGGGAGGGTCCAAATGGGTGGCTGAATGATGGGAGTAGAGGTTAGTGCTGCCTTTAAGAAATCAAAAGCCTTCCTGCATGTCATCAAAGGTGAAACTGACATCTTTTTGCAACAAATTTGACAGCGGAAGAGCTATCTTGTTGAAATCTTTGATAAAGCGCCTGTAAAAACTTGCATGGCCAAGAAAAGAACGAACCTCGCGGATGCCAGATGGGTAAGGCAAATTAGAAATCACATCAATCTTGGCAGGATCCACTTCCATCCCATTCTTAGAGATCACATGTCCCAAAACTATGCCCTATTCAACCATAAAATGACATTTTTCATAATTCAACACAAGGTTAGTTTCAATATATCTACGCAAAACTCTATCTAAATTGTTCCAACATACATCAAATGAGGAACCATACACAGTAAAATCATCCATGAAAACTTCTATACAATTTTCTATCAAATCAACAAAAATACTAATCATACAGCGTTGGAAAGTGCCAAGAGCATTGCATAGGCCAAAAGGCGTCCTTCTATAGGCAAATGTGCCAAAAGGGCAAGTGAACGTGGTCTTTTCTTTGTCCCCCGGTGCAATATGGATATGAAAATAACCAGAAACATCATCAAGAAAACAATAATGTGACTTACCAACCAACCGTTCAAGCATTTGATCAATGAATGGTAAAGGAAAATGATCCTTTCTAGTTGCCTGGTTTAGTCTCCTGTAATTGATGCATACCCTCCAACTGTTCTGCACTCGTGTGGAGATAAGTTCATTATTTTCATTTTTAATCAATGTGAGTCTAGTTTTCTTTGGGACTACCTGCATCGGACTACCCATTGACTATCAGAGATGGGGTATATAATGCCTGTTTGCAAGAGCTTGGTCACTTCTTTTTTTACGACATCCAGAATTAATGGGTTGAGTCGCCTTTGGGGCTGCCTGACTGATTTTACTCCATCCTCCAGTAGTATCCTATGCATGCACATGGATGGGCTAATACCAGGAATATCAGTCAAGGTCCACCTGATTGCCTTCCTGTGTTTTCTCAAAATCTGCAACAACTTCTCTTCCTGTTCATCTTCAAGTTTGGCTGAAATAATCAAAGGTAATTTGTCGCTTCCTTCTAAATATGTATATTTGAAATTTTCAAGAAGTGGTTTAAGCTCTATAGTCGGTGGCTGCTTAATGGAGTGCCGAAGCTAAGTCTGCAAAATCAATTATATTAGTAGAAATATCAACATCAACATAATGATAAACCTATAAAGCAGTTTCGGTCTCAGCACACACAGAGCACAACTGAGTATCTGTGCAAAATTCACAAATATAAGTATCATCAAAATCAGACAGTGAAGGAAAATCAGCACCAAACATATTAGGGTAAGTGTCATCAACCAAATCAGCAAGTAATTCAATTTGAAAAATAGAATGCTCTTTCATGGGGTGTTTCATAGCATCAAAGATGTTAAATTTTACAATGCTATCACCAAATTCCATGGATAGTGTTCCAGCATGTTCATTAATTTTTGTTCTAGCAGTTTTCAAGAATGGTCTGCCTAAGATGATAGGCGCCCTGTTGGACTTATTATCTTCCTCCATGTCCAGAATGTAAGAATCTGCATGAAATATTAATTCATTTACTTGAACAAGTACATCCTCCACAAGTCCAGGTGAGCATTGCTTCTGTTCGCCAATTAAATGGTAACACCTGTACTCTGTAAAGGTTTAAGAGCAAGAGAGTTAAAAATAGATGTGGGCATAACATTAATGAAAGCTCATTGATCCGCTGTCGCACACGGATCAAATACGATTTAAAATAAATGTAGAAAATGGTAATAACCCGAGTCGTTTCGCAAGGACTCCTGATATAATGATATTAACCGAGTAGAAATTCGAAATTGGGGGTTTTTATAATGATTTAGTTTGGACAGATAAGCAAAACTATTAATCCACTTATTCGAGTTTCGGACCTATCACAGATTCTATCAATGAGTTTTAATTAATTTCTAATTCGTGATTCTATTCTTATTTGACTACAGAATTGATCAAACAAGCGTACAATCAATCCTACGTTCGGTTTCATTGACTGGATTAGGCATCACAATCATTAAAATATTACAATTAACGATCAAGCATCACAGAATTATAATTCAATTAAATTATAGATTGAAACCGAATTATGTCAAATAAATTTAATCGATCTTATTGAAATTCAGTTTAAGCAATCAGAAAATCAATATAATCAGATGAATGAAAATAGAATCATGAATCAAAAATCGACGGTATAACTTGAACCTCCAGGTGTGATGAAACTCTGAATTCGTGGATTAATCTGATGAAGTTAGCCTTCCATGGAATTGAAAATAAAAGTACGTCTATATTATGATTTTGTTCGAATATAATCTGATACAAGAAAGGAAAGAAATCAAAAATATATAGTGCTCGGGCTTTTGGGCTTTTAAAACAAGTAGCTCGCTATTTAAATTATTACAAAGGTCCAGATTACGAAATCTGTAATTTAGACTCAGTAGGTTTCGGCATTGAGATTTTTCTCCAACACAAAAGTTGTAGCTCTGATTTTTAGCTTTCCAACGACTGCTCGCATGCCTCAATCTTATATCCAGGGCTCGAGTTATGGGCTACAAAGCGAGCAGGGGTTAAAATGCAAATAATAAAATTGTAATTCAATTTCAACCCAAAGTTTAGAAACAAGCTAAAAAAATATTCTAAGCTATAAAGTGATTTTAAAAATACCAAAATAAAAGGATAGAAACATGTGCCCAAGTGCTATGATCAAATTCCCCCACACTTAAGCTTTTGCACTCCGTGCAAAGCAATGCATGCGATTCCAAATATTCTCAGGAATGCAAAGTGGTGAGCAAAAGAAAAAATTCAAACTTCAAGGAATATGACATTCATGAATAATTTTCACAACCAAGGCAAACAAGAGGATAAATTAACTAAAGAATGCATCATAAGTGATAGAGTCCTCACAAGATATAAAATTCTCTCAATCACTCAAGTGTTTGGGCTACTGTTTACCCTCAAAGCACATCATGAAAGCTAGCACTACCATAGGCTTGACAAGCCTCTAACATCTATAATTGAAACACATGCACATAATGATCAAAAGGTCTTTATTCAGGTTGTAACGTGGCCAAGGCAAGGGTGAGATAATCCTAAGGAGACTAGGGCTAAAAATCAAAGAGGATAAATGAGTAATGATCAAGAGAGAAAAATAACATTGAGAAGTAACTCAACAAAATATCATTGACTTTATTATCAACTCTCTTTACTCACAACATAACCATTTTCCTCATTTTATTTCTCATTTCAATTTTTTTTTGTTTTTTTTCTTCTTTTTTGTTTTTTGTTTTTTGTTTTTTGTTTTTTGTTTTTGTTTTTGTTTTTGTTTTTTTTTTGTTTTTTGTTTTTTGTTTTTTTATTTTTTTATTTTTATTTTTTATAAACCTCAAATTTAAACAAACAAGTTGAGTTGAACATCCCCACACTTATTTAAGGAAAGACTCCTTTATCCCCCAAGATTGGGTCAATTCATTGTTTTTCACTTTTAGGCTTGTAATGAGCTATATAACAAAGAATGGGATAATTAGGCTCAAAGGGGCTTAAACAAATGGATAATTGAAGGGTAGGCTTATTTGGCTAGTAGCTTAAAGAAACAAATGCCTAGATCATTTCATTATATGCATGCGGACAAGAGTCAAGTCAAGTTCTAGCGTAACTAGCAATCATGAGTGAGATATCACACAAAAAAAAAGAAGATGGAAAAATGTATTCCATTCATAATAGGCTCAAAATCTCACAAGGGTTAATGACCTATCACAAATGATACACAATTTAGCATTTTAATGCAACTTATTTTACCAAGAATACAAAGATAATATCCAATCATGCCTGTCCAAACAAACTCACAACATTTGCAACCACAAAATCTGATGAAAAAGCATGCAATGCAATGCACATTTTTATTATTACTTAATTAAATTTTTTTTAAAATTTTTTAAAATTTTTTATTATTGTTTTTTTAAAAAAAAATCCTATAACAAATAAAATCCTCAATACTACCCCCCACACTTAAATTACACATTGTCCTCAATGAAAGTAACAAGTATGAATTAAGAGTAAGAAAAGGGAGCTCCTTGTTCAATCTTGAGTGTAGGTGGGCTTTTCCAAGGAGAGTTCTTCTATGGTAGTATCTTCAAGCACAGAGCTCTCATGGAATAGCTTGAGGCGTTGTCCATTTACTTTGAACACTTTGTCGGTGTTTTCACTTTTTATTTCCACTGCACCATGAGGAAAAGTGTTAGTAACAACAAAAAGACCAATCCACTTGGATCGAAGTTTACCTGCCATAATTTTCAGACGGAAATTAAACAGTAAAACTTTTTGGCCAATGGAAAATTCCTTCCTAGTAATCATCTTATCATGATAAGACTTAGTTTTCTCTTTATAGATCTGGGAGTTCTCATAGGCTTCTAGTCTACGCTCTTCATGTTGCTGCAATTGAAGCTTTCTCTATGAACCTGCTTTCTCCATTTCAAGGTTGCAGCTCTTTACAGCCAATAAGCACAGTGCTCTATTTCCACTGGGAGGTGGCATGCCTTACCAAACACAAGTCGATAAGGGGACATTCCTATTGGTGTTTTGTAGGCTGTTCTGTGAGCCGAAAAAGCATCTTCCAGTCGACGGCGCCAGTCCTTCCTGTTTGGCTGCACCATCTTTCTAAGATCTGTTTGATTTCCCTGTTTGAGATTTCAGCTTGCCCATTAGTCTGGGGATGATAAGGTGTAGAGACTCTGTGCACAACCCCATACTTCCGAAGCAAAACGTCCATGGTGCCGTTGCAAAAATGAGTGCCTTGATCACTTATGATGGTCCGAGGTATTCCAAACCTGCAAAAAAATATTTGATCTGATAAAACCTGCAACAACTTTAGAATCATTAGTCCTAGTGGGTATTGCTTCCACCCACTTCGAAACATAATCAACATCAAGTAAAATGTAGACAAAACCAAAAGATACAGGAAAAGGGCCGATAAAGTCAATGCCCCACACATCAAATACTTCACATAAAAGCGTAGGTTGTTGAGGCATCTCACTTCTACGAGTGATTGTTGTTCCTGCTATTTGACACTGTTCACAAGTTTTGTAAGTCTCAAAAGCATCTTTAAACAAAGTGGACCAAAAGAAACTCGAGTCTAAGACTTTTCTAGATGTCCGTCGAGGACCAAAATGTCCCCCAACTTGAGAGGCATGACAGAATTGAAGAATGGATTGAGCCCCATGGTGGGGAACACATCGCCTAATCACCTGGTCACTATAGAATTTCCACAGATATGGATCATCCCACACATAGTATTTGGCATCACTGTTTGTGTATTTGTGTTCTGGATGCATCTGCGGGAAAGACTCCAGCAACTAGATAATTAACTAAATCAGCAAACTAAGGAATTACCTCACGCAACTGTAGCAGTTGCTCATCAGGGAAGTCATCTTGAATGGGGATGGGGTCCTCATCCAGTTCTATTCTGCTCAAATGGTCTGCCACCAGATTTTCAGCTCCACTCTTATCTTTATTCACTAAATCAAATTCTTGGAGTAACAACATCCACCGGATCAATCTCGGTTTTGCTTCTGGTTTCTTCAACAAGAACTTCAAAGCTGCATGGTCAGTAAAAATAACTACCTTCGAACCTAGCAAATATGATCTAAACTTATCAAGAGCAAAAACAATAGCCAAGAGTTCTTTTTCAGTGGTAGTGTAATTAGCCTGTGCAGAATCTAAAGTCCTAGAAGCATAATAAATAACATGGGCAGCCCTGCTAACCATTTGTGCAAGGACTGCTCCCACTGCATAGTTAGATGCATCACACATAATTTCAAAAGGGAAGGTCCAATTGGGTGGCTGAATGATGGGAGTAGAGGTCAGTGCTGCCTTCAAGCAATCAAAAGCCTTCCTGCACTTGTCATCAAAGGTAAAACTAACATCTTTTTGCAGCAAATTTGACAGCGGAAGAGCTATCTTGCTAAAATCCTTGATAAAGCGCCTGTAAAAACCTGCATTGCCCGGAAAAGAACGAATCTCGCGGATGCAAGACGGGTAAGGCAAATTAAAAATCACATCAATCTTGGCAGGATCCACTTCCATCCCATTCTTAAAGATCACATGTCCCAAAACTATGCCCTGTTCAACCATAAAATGACATTTTTCATAATTCAGCACAAGGTAAGTTTCAATGCATCTATGCAAAACTCTATCTAAATTGTTCAAGCATACATCAAATGAGGAACCATACACAGTAAAATCATCCATGAAAACTTCTATACAAATTTCTATCAAATCAGCAAAAATACTAATCATGCAGCGTTGGAAAGTTACAAGAGCATTGCATAGGCCAAAGGGCATCCTCCTATAGGCAAATGTGCCAAAAGGGCAAGTGAACGTGGTCTTTTCTTGGTCTTCCGGTGCAATATGGATATGAAAATAACCAGAAAAACCTTCAAGAAAATAATAATGTGACTTACCAGCCAACCGTTCAAGCATCTGATCAATGAATGGTAAAGGAAAATGATCCTTTTTGGTTGCCTGGTTTAGTCTCTTGTAATCGATACATACCCTCCAGCTGTTCTGCACTCGTGTGAGGATAAGTTCATTATTTTCATTTTTAACCACTGTGAGTCCAGTTTTCTTAGGGACTACCTGCACCGGACTCACTCATTGACTATCAGAGATGGAGTATATAATGCCTGTATGCAAGAGCTTGGTCACTTCTTTTTCACAACATCCAGAATTAATGGGTTAAGTCGCCTTTGGGGCTACCTCACTGATTTTGCTCCATCCTCTAATAGTATCCTATGCATGCACATGGACGGGCTAATACCAGGAATATCAGACAAGGTAAATCTGAGTGCCTTCCTATGTTTTCTCAAAATCTGCAATAGCTTCTCTTCCTATTCATCTTCAAGTTTGGCTGAAATAATCACAGGTAATTTGCCACTTCCATCTCAATATGCATATTTCAACTTTTCAGGAAGTGGTTTAAGCTCTATAGTCGGTGGCTGCTCAATGGAGGGTATGATACCAGTGGCTGAAGCTAAGTCTACAAAATCAATTATGTTAGTAGAAGTATCAACATTAGCATAATGATCAACCTGTAAAGCAGCTTCAATCTCAGCGCACACAAAGCACAACTGATTATCTATGCAAAATTCATAAATATAAGTATCATCAAAATCAGACAGTGAAGGAAAATCAGCAGTAAACATATCAAGGTAAGTGTCATCAACCAAATCAGGAAGTAATTCAATTTGAAAAACAGAATGCTCTTCCATGGGTTTTCATAGCATCAAAGATGTTAAATTTTACAATTCTATCACCAAATTCCATGGATAGAGTTCCAGCATGTACATCAATTTTTTGTTCGAGTAGTTTTCAAAAATGGTCTACCTAAAATGATAGGCGCCCTGTTGGAATTATTCTCTCCCTCCATGTCCAGAATGTAAAAATCTGCACGAAATATTAATTCATTTACTCGAACAAGTACATCATCCACAAGTCTAGCAGGGCGAGCATTGCTTCTGTTCGCCAGTTGAATGGTAACACCTGTACTCTGTAAAGGTCCAAGAGCAAGAGAGTTAAAAATAGATGTATGCATAACATTAATAGAAGCTCCTAAATCTAACATGACATTTTCAAATTGACTACTGCCTATGGTACATGGAATGGAAAAAGTTCCTGGATCTTTGCATCTCTGGGGCCTGGGCTGAATGAGGGCTGAAACATTACGCCCCATGTTTCTCTTTTATTACCTTTTAACCTTCTCTTGTGTGTGCACAACTCTTTTAGAAATTTGGCATATCTTGGGATCTGTTTAATTGTTTCAAAGAGGGGAATGTTCATGTAACATCCCGCTTTTTCGAGACATTAACTAATAAAATTCTAAACGTAAAAATACATATTTTTTTTATATATAAGATTATCTTAAATGCTCATTTAATTTAAAACCAATTAATAACTTTTTCAATTGTATTTTCAAAATTAATGAGTTAGAGTATTCGCAATTACTAAAAGTAAATTTAATACGTTAAACAAAAGAAACTTCTAAAGTCAAATCTCTTGGTGTTTTACTACCCAAAACTAAATCCTAGTTGGTCATAAACTTTGGACTGGTGGAAAACTCACCCAACAAGTCCAACACCCGCACAAAAGTATCTCGAAGCCTCCAACTGAATGCTATTGTACTCCCTTGTATTTCTCCTACTATGTTGGCTGCGACATTATTCGCTCAAGTAACACTATACACAACTTCCTGTCAAATGTAAGGGTCATCTCCAAATAACAAACACAGAGCAAATAAACATGCATATATAATTGTTATAGCAAAAATATAAACAAACCATATACTTCATTTAACAATTAAAAATCACAACGCACCAAAGATACAATCCAACCAAAATGCACAGATCTTATTTCTTAGACTATATGTCAATGCATGATTCCGGAATATCACCTCCCCCACAAGGGCTTCGTGGGTCCTTCCAAGCAACACCACTAACTCAAAATCTCCGCAAGGATCTATGGGCTCCAACCAATTATGGACGTACCACACAACTATGAATACATAAATGTAGACACTGTTGTTAGTAACAATATATACCACTCAACCAGAGCGTCCAAAATCACTCAACCTTGTCCTAAACCAATCTAGTTTAGACACAAAGTAATCACCTTGAATAACCACAACATGTCAAGCACAACCATTATAACAACGTATCATATAACATTCATTTTGAAGATAACACACAAACATACTCAATACACAACATCACAGTACATTTAAATCACATATAATTCAAGTAAGAAAGCGAATTGAGTGATGCCCTTACCGTTATAAATGTCGTTATAAGGTTCCTACGCAACGATCTTTGCTCCAAATACGTTACACCTTCATAAATTAATTTACTTCTCACTTAGTGTCAAAACTTTTTAGTTTTATTTTTATAGATTGACGTACAAAAACCTATTACTAGTGTGACCGTTATTACAATAATAATGAGATAATAGAGTTCCTAATAATCTATCTCCAACGATATTAAGAACTTTCCTTTCCTCTGTAACAATGCGACTATCTTAATTTATTTATAACAATTGATCCTACCGTCTAACCTATTCACTACTTTATCTAAACATCATAACACAATTATGGCACCTATACTTCTGATAGTTGATTAAGAAAATAAAAATCAATAAATGAAAGGTTCTTATCAATCAGGAATAAAGATACAATTAGGGAGACATATTCATCTATCGATCTTATTCTATTTTATCTTATTTTTCATAATATCAATAAATGGTTTTATTCTACTACCAATAAAAATGGTTATATAAAGCTAATAGGGTCATAAGTAGAGAATTCTTACTTCAGGGGATAAATCAGTGACTCCTTTATTTCTTGAATTCTTCCTTTTTCTCCCTAAACCCTTTCTTTGTTTGTCAGCAGAGGATTTGTGAATAGGAGATGTCGGTTTATTTTTTTCCTTTTCTATTAGTAGAGGTGGGGAACGTGATGTTTTCAATCTAAGCCCATTAAGACCCTAAATATTCACTCATCAGTGTAATGTAATTTTCTCTTTAACGTTTCCCGATTCATTCTTCTTTCTTTTCTATTATTATTGTTATTATTATAAACATTTTTTTTTCAAATACTTAGCAAAATATTCAATCAAATTAAATACATCATGTGATACACAAATATAGTTTTCAAAAATAGTAATTGAATACAAATATAATAATAACAATAATAATAATAATAATAATAGTAATAATAATAACAATAGTAATAATAATAATAATAATAATAATAATAACAATAATAATAATAATAATAGCAACCACATTAGAAATTATAAAAATAAAGCAAAAATATATTTTGCACATTACTAATAATAAAAAAAATGAGGATCTTACATTCTAGCTCAATTGGTAGTGGGAGGCTCAATTGGTAGTGGGACTGTGTGGAGACGGTACTTATCCCCTAGGTACCGGGCTCGAATCCCACGGAAGGCAAAAACTCGCTAGATTTCAGTTGGTGGGAAAGGGGGGAGCGAGAAGACCGTGAGGTAGCATCGCCGGTAACGGTAATGGCCGGGGTGTTACAGTTCACTTCCACCTTCCTAAATGTATCCAAGATCTCCCTGTCCCTATCTGCCTCGTCCATTTTCTTAGTCTTCACTACCATTTGAGGAAAAGGAAGTGGTATATTTTGCTCAACATTAACAGTTTCAGGTATCAAAGTTTCAGCAACCTTGTTGTTTTTCCCAAAAGTTTCAGGTACCTTTGGTATTTCAACAGCTTTCCCAAACCTCAATGTAATTGCACTGACATTAGAGGCATTTGGATTTACTACTGACTAGGCAGGTAGTTGGCTTGATCCCTGAGTCTGCATCTGATTAATTGAAGTGGCTAGTTGGCCAATCTTTGTCTCCAAATTCTTGAATTATCGAATCTGTTCTTTATTGAAATTGGAGATTTTGGACAGCCATTTGTTTGAAAAAGTCCTCTAATGAAGGTGTACTATTTTGCTGCTGATGTGGAATGTTCTGCTCATGCGAACTATTTTGCTGCCTAGGTTGCTGTTGTGCAGACGAATTCCCCCATCTCAGGTTGGGATGGTTTCTCCAACCAGGGTTGTATATGTTAGACGACAAATCATAGTTGGCTTGAGGAATGTATATGTTTGCTACATATGCTTGAGGGGCATCAGCAATTGGATCGTCTTGCAATGTAGGACATGAATCTGTAACATGCTCTAGATAAGTGCAAATACCACAGACCACTGCTTGGGTTTTTCCTACTGCCAATTTTTTTACTAAAGATGTAAGCTTATTAAGTCTGCTTTCTAGATTCTTGTGGGAAGAAGCTTGAATCTCATTCACTCCCCTTGTCAACACTGTTGAATTGCTTCTAGTTGTAAACTGTTGGGAATTAATGGACATGTTCTCAATCAAAGCTTTTGCCGCTTCTGGGGTCTTATCGACAAGTGCTCTTCCACTAGCAGCATCCAAAATGCTTCTATCTATAGGTAGCAAGCCTTCATAAAAATATTGGATGAACAATTGTTTCGAAATTTGGTGATAAGGACAACTAGACACCAATTTCTTGAATCTCTCCCAATACTCATGTAATGATTCCCTGTCAATATATCTAATGCCACATATTTCTTTTCTGATTGAAGCAGCTCTTGAGGCAGGGAAATTTATTTCTAGAAATAATTTCTTCAAATCATTCCAACTTGTAACAGAACCTGGCTGAAGGTAGTATAACCAATCCTTGGTAGCATCTTGAAGTGAGAATGAGAAGACTCTCAGCTTGATATTGTCTTTTGAGACTCCTTGAGGTTTCATGGTAGAACACACCACATGGAACTTTTTCAAGTGTTTGTGGGGATCCTCACCTGCAAGACCATTAAACTTTGGAAGCAAGTGTATTAAACCAGATTTAAGTTCAAATGGTACCGTAACTTCAGTATACTCAATACACAATGCATTATAAGTAACATCAGGTGCAGCAAGTTGTCTTAAGGTTCTATTATTCATATCAGCCATATTGTGTAACAAAATGTTACTTTCACTATCACTATCTCTATCTGACTCGTTAGCACTAGCAGCATCCCTATTAAGTCTACGACGTAAATGAAAGGTCTCATCTATTTCAAAGTCAAGGGAGTGCAGATTTATAGAACTAGCCCTAGTCATGCATCATCATCACAATGCAATGCAAATCACAATTCTAAAAATTCCAACAATGTCCATATCGCTAAAATTAAAGTGAAAAATCGAAAACACTATCAAATAAAATCCAAAAAATATAAAAATACCACAAAAAAATTCTAAAAGTCAAATAAAGGCAACGCAATTTTTTTTGGAATTTTTTAGAATATGAAAAATTCAAAAAATTAAAAAAGAGGTCTAGATGAATGAATTTGGGAATTTGAGCGACAAATAATTGAAAAAGACTGATTCTAAAAAAATAGAAAACCTTGTTGAGTATTCTTATGTCCCAGAAGATGCTCAAATAACTGAAACTATACGTCTTCTTTTAAGTCCTTATAATATTTTCAAAAGACAAAGATCAATCACCTGATCTATCAGAAACTTAATGTCTACAAATCGCCTTCATATGAAAGAATATGTCCAGTCATCTCGACTAGACCAATGTAATCTAAGAGCAACAAACCAAGAAAAATATGTGGATTTAGAGATTCCTCAAAGTCTCATAAACCACTGGAAATCTGAAGGATACACAACTTTACATTTTGGAGCTGTCAGGCTAATCCTTTCCCTTCATGAACGAAAAAATCAGCATGTCTTCTGTAAAATAGCTCTGCTAGACTCAAGCTACCTTCATTATGAAAATGTTGTAATAGGGAATGTTCTAACATCACTCCATGCTGGAAGTGTTGTCCTCACCATCTTCCCAAATTATAATGTAAGTCTCAATGACAACACTCTTTCCACAAGGTTAAAAGTCCAAGTCCAAGTCACTGGATCTGATCAAGTCCCGAAACCTTTTTCTGCAACCCTTCATCATCAAATAATCTATCGCCTCCAAAATCACTCCATAGATTTGCCACTCTCGGGATGTTCTTCTGATTCACTGTGGGTTGTTACTAATAGAGAAGAAGATATACCCTCCATTGTCCAGATCCCAAGGAGAATCACCAGGGAGGAATTAACCCAACTAATTCCCCTGGAATGGGTAACAAACTATGAAAAATTCCATCATGACAAAAAATCAATACAATCTTAAGAAGCCACCTTCAGGAGATCCATTGATAGATCAGTCAAAACAATTTTCAAAAAACTAGATGAAGGATCAATTTCGGCCTCTCCTATTTTTCCGACCATAATGATACAACCAATACTCAAAGAAGATTGGTGTCCTGTCCTATTCATGCTGTTACTGCTAGAGGAGAACCTATCTTTACTGATATGATATTTGGCCATTTTATTTGGGATGTTGATCCCTGTAAGTGTGACCCAAGATGTGACTGTTGGATGCATGATATTGACAGAGATATCATCATCCCTAAAAGCCAGAAGAAAGGGACGTGCAGACCATATTCTCCACCATGTAAAAAATCAGATCCTGATAATGGTCCATGGGTAGGAATCTATGATAAAAAGAAACCTCTTCCTATCTATGAAGAAGAACTTAAAATCCTGAAAAAAGAAAAGCTATTGCCACCTAATGACCCTACTTTTGTTACATGGTCACCTTCAAACTATTGTAAACCTTTAAACACTCCACAAAATACCAATCCAATCCCTTATTTTATGTTCTCAGCTTCAACATCTGAATATGACTAACAATTCCATGCTCTAGAAAGAAAAGTGGACCAAATCACAAACAGATCATCTAAACCTTTCATACAACCCAATGAAGTCCAATCTAATGGGAAACTTAAACCTCTAACCCAAGCGAAGGAAGTTCTAAATTCACAATCAGAAAACATGGTTGCTCAAAATGACATTCTCCAAAATCAAGACAGAAAGGTGCATAAGATTACTGAAAAAATAGATGAAACAGATGAAAATCTCAAAGTTGATCGACTCTCTTCAACCTCTATAAGGAGATCTAGCACCCTTGTATTCTGAACAAAGCTCTGCCGATGAAGAAACAATTTTTGCTCTTCAAAACTCTTCCTCAGATAACTCTTCTTCAGATGAAACATCGTTTGCTGAATCAGGAGTTGATAGATGTTTTCCTATTTATTCGTTCAAAGAAGTAGGAAGTACTCTACCTACTCCCCCTCTCCCTTGTGTTGAAATCCATGTCCTTGCCTCAAAGTTTTCTCATCCCAAGAAAGTTATAGCCTATATGGATACTGGTGCCCAAATAACAATCGTGAGCCCAAGCATCCTCCCTACAAAAGCATTGGTGAAACATGCTGCACACTTTATAGCAGCGGATGGAAAAGTTTTCAAAACAAATTTGATGACAAAAGAGAAAATTGGAATCAGATTCTTCCCCGAATGCATAGTTTGGAAGAAGGCCATTGGTAGTAGCCTCCCAAATAAAGATATTGTTGTGGGCATGGATGTTTATTCAGCAGCAAATAGGCTTCCAATTCTCCCCACAGGAATCAAATTTAAACGAGAATTTAAGCCCTATTCGGGAATATTAAAGTTGTATCTTCATTAAGTGGAGTAAAACTTTGGGAAGATTCTTCTGAGTCTTCATTATTGATGTCTGACTCCGTAATGGCCTTTTTTTTATGTTTTTAGAAAATCTTTCTTGCTTGAAGAAGCAGATAATTCAGCTATAAATTTAGGCTTTTCAGCTAAAAATTGGCCTTCTCTAATATCTTCTCTTGGTTTAACTAAATAATTCTGATTTTTAATAAACCATGCTTTAAGGACATCCTCAGTTAATAAATCTGGGTTAAACTTATTCCACCATTTTATTTTTATGACTCTAAGCCAATTAGTATCTGTCTGAGGAATGGCTTGTTCCTTATTATAAGTCTAGGCCGTTATCCAAGATACTCCGAAGCTTGCATGGAACATTAATAATTTTGTATGGTCCTGAAATTTCGTTTCTTGATTGAATAATTTAAAAGCTATATTTGCAAATTCAAGATAAATTTGAGGTTCGGGGCCCCATTCGTTAAACCATCTAACGAACCATAATGGAAAATTTAATGGGATGTCTTTCTTAAACCATATGAACCATGAATGTTCATAAGGTTCAATTAATAACATTTTTGTCCAAGTGTCCATGCAATCATGATACAAATACTCTTGAGGAGTAAATTTTCTGGTAAATTTCTTGGTTGAAGAAGGATGTTTATTCCAGTCTGAAGGAGATAATACCTTTAAAATTTTGAATTTAGAAAAGATAATTTTTTGTTTGTCTTGCTTATCATAATTGTGAGTAATTTCAATTGAGTCGGTGTCTACTAATATAAATTCGTAGAACGGTCGGGTTTTTTAGGGATGATTTAGAAGATAATGAAAGTCTAGGGGAAAATATTGAGCAACTATTTGTAATAAGGATTTATTTATTTCATATTCGGGTTCTATTAGAAATAGTACATTTCTATTAACCTTTTCTATAAATGGGCATGTAATATTAGTAGGTGGTGTGTAGAATGGTAATTTTTCAGGGTGGTTTTGCTTGGGAGTGTTTAATGCAAATTATAAGGGAGAGATTAATTGTGATCTAATGGTTGGTCTAACAGGTCTAGGATTTAATGACGAAGAAGGGTAAAATGAGGTGTACCTATTTTGGATTGGTAATGGAGGAGGAGTTTCTAAAACTTTTTTTAATGTAAGATTTTTATCTTCTTCTTTGGTAATGGGAGGTCCGTATTTATCTTTGTGGCTCATTTTGCTTTTCCCTGTAAAAATTCTCTTGTTAAAAAATCTGGTAATGAGTTCTTTGTTCCTTTAATATGCTCTATGCTGAAATCAAAATATGCAAGTAATGCTTGCCATCTGGCAAAAATATGCTTTGAAACATGATTTTTAACATCCTTTTGTAAAACATCTTTGGCCGCTTTGCAATCAGTTTTTAATAAAAAATGCTTATGAAATAAATCATCTTGAAATTTATTAATACATAATACGATTGCTAAAATTTCCTTTTTAACTGTATTGTATTTTAATTGGGCTGGGTTCCATGTTCCATAAAAATACCTAACTATTTGTTCTTTATCACTTTCCATTGGTTTTTGCTTTAATATACCACCAAATCCTAAATCTAAAGAGTCAGTTTCTACTATTAATGATGTATGTGGGTCAGGTATTCCTAAGCAGGGTAACTTTTTTATAATGGTTTTTAATTTCTTGACGCTATCAGTCATCTCATTCTTCCAAGCAGTTAGATTTTTTCTTAATCTTTTGAATAAGAGTGCACAGATAATCTTGAGGATGGGTATAAAATCTGACACATAATTTATACATCCTAAAAATCTTTGTAATTGTGTTTTGTCTTTTAATTCATCAGGAAATTTATCTCTGAATTCTATTGATATGTTTATAGGTTTAATGGTACCTTTATAAATATCAAATCCTAAGAATCTAATGTTGTCTTGGAATAATTTCATCTTTTTAGCCGAGATTACAAATTCATTTTCTTTTATAACATTAAAAAATTGTTCTAAATGATTAAAATGTTGATTAATATTATTTGAGAATATTAATACGTCATCTAAATAAACTATAGCAAATTGCTGATAATCGTTGAGGGTATTGTTCATAATGTTTTGAAATTCGCTGGGTGCGTTTTTTAATCTGAAGGGCATTACGTTCCATTCGTAATGTCCAAATGGTATAACAAATGCTATTTTATATTTATCTTCCTCTTTAATTTGAATTTGATAATAACCTGATATCATATCAAATTTAGAGAATATTGAAGAGTTATGTAATCTACTTACTAAGTCTCTTTTATTAGGTATAGGATATCTAATCCATTTTAATGTTTTATTTAAAGGTTTATAATTAATGACTGACCTAGGGGCTCCTCTTTCTAGTTCTGCAGTATTCATAACATAAAAGGCTGCACAGCTCAAAGGAGACTTACTGGGCCTTATTACTTTTTTGTCTAAATACTCCTGTATTTCTTTTTTACAATAATCTAAGTACTGGCTATTCATTTGTATGGGCCTAGCCTTAGTGGGTATGTTTTCTTCACTAAAATTGGGCTCATAAGGTAATGAAACTTCATGTTTTTTCCTAGACCAGAATGCGTTTGGATGTTCTGCGCATATTTCTTTTTCGAATTTAATTTGAAGTTCTTTCATCCTTTCTTGTACATTTTTATTTTTTAATTGTTCTTCAATTCTTTTGTAATGAATATATTGGTTTATAATATTTATTTGTTTCCTTTTTAATTCTATTGTATTAATAGCTGAAATGGATCTTTCTTGTAGTATATTTAGTTCTTTTATTGTAGGTGTTATTGCAAATTTAAATTTAATTTCTTTACCTAAAGCTATGGTAGTAATTCCTTCAGATGTGACAATAAAAGGGTAAATTAATGCTAAAAACAGATTTCCTAGTATTATTTTTTCTTTAATGTCTTTTACTAATAAGAAAGAGGTTTGGTAACAAATTTTTTCTTTACATATTTTTACGTTGGGTAATTTATAATTTACTCCTAACCTGGAGCCATTAGCTCCTCTTAATCATTCTAAAGTTTTTTCGTAATACTTAGTGGATATTAATCATTCTTGTATACAATTTGAATCAGCTCCTAAGTCTATTAATGTTGTAAATTTAAATTTCTGACCTTTAATTATTAATGTAATGGGACAATACCACTTATGTATTATTAATTTATTCAACATAAATAAATATGAGTCATTGTTCTTTTCTGGCTCTATTTCTAAATTAGAGCTTTCGGGTTGTTCGTATTGATGTAATATATTTTTTCCTTTTAGTTCTAAATATTTAATATTTAGATCTATATTATTTTGTTTTAATGAATTAATTTCTTGTTTTATTAAAGTAATTTCATTTTGAAAATCATTAATAGTTACTTGTTGTACTGGTTTAAACCTATTCATAATTTCTTTAAATTCTACTTTACTAACTGTTTCTTTTAATTTCTGTTCTCTTTCTATAATATCTTGCATTTGTTTTACATAATTATTTTTCTGTTCTGAATCAGGCATAGTTCTTAATATTTCTATCAAGGAATTGACTTGATCTGTTGTAATCACATTAATGGTTTTGGCACAATCTTCACAGGTACATAATTTAGGACCTAAACAGTAATTGTTTTTAGATTCTTGTTCTGACTCCAAATTATCTGTAATTTGACTAATGCTGTCTTCTTCAAAGGATGATTCTTCTACCGAAGATGAAGATTCATCGTTTAACATAATATCTTTTAAAATGTTAATTAGACTTTCTTTTAATTCACTTTGAATTTCTAAATTATTAATTTCGTTAGTTTTTTGTTTTACGCGACAATCTTTTGCATAATGACATATCCTCCCGCACTTAAAACATTTGACATCTTGTTTGGCAAATGTCTTTTTAGTAGGTTTTTTGTATTTGTGTTTTTTATTATTAGATTTTTGTGGGGTATAATCTTCTTGTTTAATATAACTTTTCTTTTTATTATAATCTTTTCTTTTTTGATAAGGTTTGTAAGACTGTTTTTGTCTTTTCTTGATTTGCTTACTTGGTGCTCTAATAGGTTCTACTCTGAATTGTTCACAGAACGATCCTAATTCTCTTTTACTTTGTTTAACTTCATTTCTCATTTTATTTTGTAATTTGAAATCAGTACAAATATTGATTCCAGTTTCTACGATGTAATTGGATACTTGACCTAATGTTAATGACCCATAAGGTATTTGACCATCATATTTTGACTTAATGTTCATTTTAACTTTTTCACTAAATAATTTTGGTAAACTTGCTATGAACCTTTCTTTCCAATAATCTGCGTTCCCATCAGGACGCATGTAGACTTTAGATAAAAACATGTCTTTATACCATCAGTAATCAGACATGGTTGGACAGTAAAGGTTTACTAATTGGTTTGCAGCTCTTTCTTGTAATTGTAATGGGCCTCCTACATAGGCTTTTGTAATAGCATATAATAGGGTATTTACTGAGTCTTCTTCTATTGGTATTCCATATTTATCCATTTTAACTGTTGTTAGTATCACAGTTTTTTTCTTCTTCAGTAACTATATTATCCCACCATCCTTTTAATTGACCAGTAAATCCAGTAATTAATAATAAGGTTGCCTTTTTGTCAGTATTTTTCCCTGATGTTTTAAAGGCATTAGTTGCCATAGTCATGGCTTGAATAATATTTAATATGTTTTGTTCGCTATGTCCATCTATGTTCCATTCAATAATAGAGTCTCCACTATATGCTGCAGAGGTCATGTAATAACTTTCTTCAAATTGTAAGTCTGGGTAGCTAGGTGTAGGGTAATAATTTCTAGTTTTTCCTAGGTAACCAGTATTTTTCATATTTTTAATTTTATTAATTTCTAACTCATTAGGGTCTTGTGATAATACGTTAATTTGAGAATTATTTGTGATAGTTAACTTTTTTAATTGTTCTATTAATTCATCTGAGCTATTTTTTAACTTTGCTTCTTTTAATTCTTTTTCAGGTACATTTATTAATTTATAGATAGGTCTTTTTGGATCTAATTTAGAATCTTTATATGAATTAATTTCACTAGACGTACAAGGTTGATTTTTACTTACTTGAGATTCTACTCTATCTATTTGTTCAGCCATAGTATGTAATAATTGATTACTAAAGTTTAATTGAGTTTGGACTCCTCCTATTTCTTTATTTTCAGGATTCGGATGTTTAATGGTTTTAAAGGGTGAAGCTTCAAATATAACTCCATCCTTTTCTATTTTTATTGCTTGTAAGGAGGGTGTATAGATTCTACTATTTTATCATCTATTGTCTTCCATTTATTACTTATTTTAGTATTAACATTTATGTAATTATTTTTAACAAAAGGGTTTTCTATATTATTTTTTAAACAATAATCTTCAAACCAGTTAAAGAAATAAATATTTAATCTGATTTCTTTAAGATACTGATAATATTTTTTTCTATAATCACTTGTTATTTCTTTTGAGAAAGTATTAAAATACCACTTTCTTTTATTTATATTATAATCTGCTTCGAAATCTTCTCTTAACCATTTTTTATCTATCTCAAATTCTTCTTCTAATTCAATTACTCCTAATATCTGAGATGCTGTTAGAGACATCTCTGGTGACTATGATCCTTGACAATCTGGACAAGGCTCATATAATGGTTGAGGTATTGAGGGTACGAAATCCACTCCTGTTAAGTTAATATTAATGGTAGATGATGAATTTACTGATTTTCTAGAACCTGTCTCAGATAAATATTTTAATGATTTATTAGATATAAAAGACTGACTTCTATTCATTCTAATTCTTATACTGCCATCTTCTTCTAAAATAAATTGTCTAGGTTTTCTAGACTCTATTTTAGGGGTTGGCATAATTTCTTTTAATACCCATTCTTCTGGTAGTTTATTAATAATTTCAGAAACCTTTAGTTTTTTAGGAGTTGTAATATTAGAACGTTTTAGATTTGCTTCAATAATTACAGTTTTACATTTAAGTGTACTTCTTAATGCTTTAAAATTATAATTTATATTTGAAACTTTATATTTGATTCCATAACATATATCAATATTAGCTACTCCTTCATAAAATAAATCATCCATACATTGAATATTAATAACTAAAGATTTTTTAGCAAAGCTATTTTCTAAATTCATAGAGTAATTTGGATAACAATTAAAATAAATAGGACCATCGTTTAAATTTGATTCTAATATAGCAATAATGGATTCATTAAATCTTTTAATTCTATTATCACGTAATACTAATAATATGAGAGTATTTAGTCCTAACTTATGTAATGGTTTAACCGCGACTTGTATTAATCCTAAGTGAATATATTGAAATCCTTGTTTGATATGGCTATTAATTATTTCTTCATTTAACAAATTAATAGTCTCATGATGTTCTACTATTGATTTGGAAGATTCCAATGTATGACTAATTTCCTGAGATCTAAATTTGTCAAAAGTACACAAACTTAGTTCACGTACACAAACTTAGTTCACGTATATATTTATGGGCATACACAGTTTACGTAACCAACGTCAGTTGACAAAATGAGTTTCATTTTCACAAAAATCAATTTCAATCACATAACCCTAACTAAATATTGTAAAGAAGAAGAACAAGATGATACAAACCTGATGTAAATGAGATTCAATAAAGATGATTGAAGATGTTGAAGTTTTTGAAAATGGAGGAAGAAGAATAAATGAGTGTAAGAGAAAATGATAAATATGAGGGTGAGGTAGAAAATGAAGATAGAAAGAGATGTTATATAGTTTAAAGAATGTAATAAATAAAAAAGATATTTCGTTTTTAAAAAAGTTTGAGGGGTGTGGTTAACAAAAAAGGAGTGTAGATAGCAAAATTATTACATTTTATTTTTTATGATTTTCTTGTCTTATTTTAGATTTTTATATCAGGATCATAAATGTTTAAATGATAATTTTAATCTTCTTTGTAGTCTTTGCATAGTCTTATTTAATTAATTTAATTTTTTTTCTTTAATTCATTTTTGTTTATATCACGAGACACATGTCAATATCAATATCACTTAACTATTTGTTTTGAGTCTCACTCTCATGTGTTTTTCTCCTTCCGTTTTGTTTCATGTGAGTACTGGAGATCAATGATTAACTTATTCGCAACAGCTTTACATTAAAAATAGAGGAAACTTCAAATAACCTAATTTGGAAAGAAAAAGAAAAGAAAGCAAGTGTGTTTTCAAGATGGCAAAACAGATCGGTGGAGCGCAATAAAAAAGAAACGCTCAAAACCATTTAATAACAATGTTTGTTGGTGGGTTAAGTGTCAATAAAAGTATCACGTCTAATGTTTAAAATTTTAAAATACAAATATAGTGTGTAATTTATTTGAACTATTATTTTTATGTCCATGTAATGATATTTTAGACTACCCAACAATGGTATTAAAAAAAGCATAAAGTTAAGATAACTTACCCTATGCCTCAGGTTCCTCCTGTCACTAAAGCAGTCATACCCTGCAGTGACCATCTTTCATCCTTGAAGCTGCTCAGCTTGGTTTCGGCCATTTTTCTAGTTTACAATGGACTATACCTTATAAAATGAAAAAGAGAATACGAAGTGATTCCTTTTATTTACCAAAAATTGAAAGAAGAACACAGTAGTTTTCCCTTGATTTTGATTGTGATGTTGAAAGAATAATATATTATATAGTCATTGTCAGATACAGCACTATGGTTATGTAGAGCCATGCCTAATAATTCTTCACCAAATCATTGTGCCACACAGCTGGCAGGGACATTTTCAATTTATGATGTGATTGTGAACATATATAATTCTAGAAGTAACGGCAATGATATGTGTAATGGTGAAAAAATATAAAAAATAGATATGCATTTTATGAATTTGAACTATGTTTGCTACATGGTTATGTAAGGACATAAATGTAAAAAAATTATAAATATTTTTTTAATTTTTGTTATAAAAAAAATAATGGTAAATACAGTGGGCACGTTTCGTTTTTTATTTTCACATCATGATCAAATTTTCTTTATTATATGTAACAATTGTCTAAAACATTAATCGTTGATATTTTTTTTTATACACACAAAATAGTTATAATTAAAATATTAAAGATACTTTAATTTATTACAAATAGGATTTGAGATCAGACTTCTTATAATGAAGGAACAGTTCAAATTTAATATTGATGATTTAAAATATGAAATAAAAATTTTAATTTTTTAATGGTGTGATTAAAATCTAACGTTTTCTATGTGAATGCGATAAAATATTCAAAGCACCGAATACAATTTGTAGGATATAAGCTCCTTTCAAGAAATATTTTGTATTATATCTATAAAAAAAAAAATTGTTTTTTTATAACATTATCTTTTTGTGGATCTTGGATCCTATATGATGTCACACTAGTGTATCAAAACAAGACAGCTCTTTAAATTCGGAAGCCTTTCCCAAGTAGTACAGTGTGCACTTGTCTCTTTATATCTATTGTCAATGCCTTTTGGAAACTTAAAGCAGTGCTACAATTTTAATGGATAGAGAGGAAAACGTCTGATGAATACTAATAAACAAACATATCGGTTGAATTTCATTTATATACTTTTTTTATTTAAATTTTTCTATTATATATTATATTAAAATTTATATATTTTAATTTTTAGGATTTTTTTTTTACTTTTAAGATAACTATTTTTTTAATTTTTAGAATATTGTATGATGTGACCACCTCAATGATACTTTTTTCTTTTAATAAGAGGTTGCATTCCGAGATTCGACCATCTATTATTATTTTATTTTTTAATAATAAATAATTAATTGTTAATTTCATAAATAAAAAATAATAAAAAAAATCAAATTATACTAATAAAACCGAACAAAATTCTAAAGAAAAATATATTAAAGTTAATGTGATTAGGTAGTTGTACTAAAATAAACATGTGTTATATTATTTTAACAACTCTTTCCCCATTTTTCTCTTAATATTGTTGCAAAACTGACATATTTTGGCATATCTACTCAACGACATTAACTTTGATGTACTTTTTTTTATTGAATGTATTTTGTTTGATTTTATCAAGATAATTTGGTTTTTTAATTTTTTATTTATTAAATGAATAATTAACTATTTATCATAAATAAAAAATAAAAAAATAAAATAAAATGGCAATTCATCCCTAGGATACGACTTCCTAGGAGAAAAAAATATTATTCAATATTCTCTTGGGACCTCTTAAAAGTAAAA
>JBBPBP010000003.1:10030507-10045036 GCA_037974735.1 Cicer chorassanicum
AATCAAACCAATTGAAAATGTATATTTTTTAAGTCTTTAAATTAAAAATTACAAAATATCAACTTCATTAATTTTATTTACACCGAATATATTTATAATTGGAAATACAAAAAAATATTTAAATAATATGACGTAAAATCTTTTGATTTATTGTGGTCTTGAGTTTAAATTTGAGTGTGAAAACACCATAATTTTTTGTGTGATTTATTTTAAGACAAAATTAAGAAAAAGATGAAAAAATAAAGTGATTTAAATATAATTGTTTGATATAAAAAAAAAAATAGAAAAGAGAAGTGTATTTAACAGGTAAAAAGATTATTGTGCTAAGAATTGATTTACTTTTTATTTGAAGGTAACTTAGTTAATATTTTAGTAATTAAGTAAAATAAACTAGTGGCAGTTAAAATATTCATGAAGTTATTATTTCAGTTGAATCAATACTGAGTACTCACCAAAAAAATCATTCTCCTTTTCGTGGTTTGAACTGGGGACATGAAAAAAACACGTGGGCCCATGTAGTTTGTTTTTGGTTAAACAAAATATGTTGCGCGCAACTCAAACTCATTCGAGGAAATGATATACATTTAAGGGCTTTTATAGAGTTGATTGAAATAATAATATATATTAAAGTAATTTCATTTTGCTTAAATATTTTAGAGTTTATATTTTAATTTTAAAATTTAAGCACCAAATAAAAAGAAAGTATAAGTTTAATAATTAAAAAATTAGATTCAAATATAATTTTGATTTTTTATTATTTATTTAATATTTATTTTGATTCATTTTAATCATTTATATTTTATAAATAATGTATTTAAGTCTTTGTTACAATCATAATCAAAGTTACAATAAAATTCGATCATTGGAATTTCTTCCAAAGATTGTTACCATATATCTAGTATAATATTCTTTCAAACAACAAATTTCATTTGACCCAATAACAAGCTTATAGACTTGCACTTAAAAAAAACTCTTGTATGCTTTGAAACATATATAAACTCTTTGAAACAAAAAACATTGATAAGATATTACTGCATTTTCACTTCATCTTTATTAAGATTGAACATTTAAATTTATATGACCAAAATTATATTTAAGACTAAAAATTATTTCAAAATATTATATTTTTACCACTTTATATCCAAATCAATTTATTTTAAATTGTAAATAATATCTCAATACAACATAAATTATATCGGCTTTTAGATACTTAAAAAAGAATCATCATTTTAACACTTTTTAATTCAAATTCATCAACTAAGTATTCATATTATACTCCAAAAAAATTGTTATCAACTAAATGTTCATATTGTATGTCTCTAAAAAATTCATCAATGCAGAGTTTAGACAATGAAATCATAAAAAAAAATACAAAAGAAAAACTAAAGCTTTGTGAAAACAATTATGCTATGTGATCTTAAGATTGCATACACGTAATTTTCAACCGTTTAAAACAATTTTCATAATTCATTACGCAATTGAAAGGTTAACAAAACTAAAGCTAAGCTGCAAAACGCAAGATCACTTCTAATCTTAAGAGATTGAAGTATTAACTGAAAATGAATTTAACTAACATTTCAATGTATTTCTCAATCTTCAATACTACATTAAATGGAGATTGATTAAGATAAAACTATTGATCTAATACTTTTTACACAATTGATTTTTTTTGGTTTTTAAGTAACACAAGAACCAATCAAAATAGTGTAAAACAAATCTTCTATATTTAAACCATTTTCTGAACCATAAAATTATACATGCTAACATTATTGAGCAAACAAATTAATATTGAAATGATATATTAATGTAATTAAAATTTTGGTTTTTATACAATTCAAAAACACGAGAATTTCTCAAAACAAAATTTTCCTCTGCATCATTTACGAAGTCAAGAACCAAAATTTTCCCAAAAATATCAATTATAATGTAAAATTTTAAGAGATAAAGGAGAAAAAAACTTGATTTTTATACAGATTCAACTGCAGCATCCTCGATAACAATGTACATCCAATTTTAAATTAAACCGCAAGAGAATTTCTTCCATTATCCGATATTATGAATGTTTGTACAAAAAATCCCTAAGTTAATGAATATAAGATTTGGCCTTCCTTCTCTACAATCAAGAACCTTAGATTATGAAACCCTTTTCAAAAATATGAAACTTTCAAACCCAATGTTGAATCCTTCAAACTCTTGAATATTGACAACTCTTTGACAAGTGTAACAAATCGTTCAAATATTAAAAGTGATAAATAAAAATCATCTCCACAAATATTTTTAATAATTTAGTAATGCAACAAAGTTTTAACACTTAGGTAACAAAAAGATTAAAAGTTGGTTTATATTATTGAACAAACGTGAAATTTTTTAATAGAGAAAATTCAATAAGAAAAAAACAATTAGGGAAATCAAATCACTTTCTTTTCACTACGTAGGTATTGATTTACTATTTTAACAATCTAACTTATTTGTTTATGTCAAATTAACAAACTAAACTAAGACCAATCCTTGGCTCAAAATACATTTTTATAACAACGAACCATAATTCTTTAGTTGATTAGGCTTATTACTCAAAGCATGTTCGAATATTAATTTCTTAGACACATGTTAATATTTTATATTTCTATAAAAATATTGAAATATGAACGCATAATTTGGTTATGGTTATTATAGCCTATTTCCCAATAACGAAATAATTCATAAGTTCATTCCTATGGTGATCATGCACATAAAAACATTAAGAGTAAAAATATATGAGTAGTCAAATATGTTTTAACTGCATAAATAAAATAAGAAAACTAAAATTACATAGTTTCAAGAAGGTTCATCTAATCTCTAATTAACTAGTAAATTAGCTATTCATAATGTTTGATAAACAATACAGAGAAGGAAGAAAATTACACATAAAGGTTGCATAAATACCTCTTTAATGGGTTGCTGTCTCAACCTTAGAATCCAAAAAAAATCAGAATTCTAATAAAATAATGATTTTTGACTTAAGAAGAGGTCTCGAAACGCGTATCAGAGCATTGTGCTTGGTCTAGGCACAATGCGCTGGCTCAAAATTAAATTGGGCACAACTATGTTGCACAATGTGCCACAAAACCCTCTTGCTACGTTCAGAGGCAATGCATTATGTCAAAAGAGCTATGTAGGGCAATGACTGGCGCAATGCACCCTAATACCTTTTAGCTACACTCAAACTCGAACAAAAGGCAATTTTCCACTCTAAAATCCACTTTGTATCAGCACTAACCCTATGTAACTTCCGAGTGTCCGTTCTTCAATGTAATTGACATGTAACATCATATAAAAATAAAAAATAAAAAACTACTCCAAGAATTTGTATAGTTAGAAAGGGTTAGAGGCAAAACATTCAAAATTTTATTCAAGATGATTCAAATTCCTTTCCTTTATTAAATTGACTATAATAAAAATTAGAAATAACTGATGAACACTCATCAAATATAAAATTTGTTTGCACCTTCAAACTTGAAGAATCAAACCCTAAAACCTAGCAACTTGTCTAAGTGAAAAGACTATAATTTGTTTTTTCTTTTACAATTGTGTGATTGAACACTTCAACTGACACCCACGGACACCCAAAACAAAATTCTCTTTTTTGTCTCTTCACAAAGAATGAACAAAATGAAATGAAATCAAAGAAAATTTTCAATTTGATCTTTCAATAAATGGGAATGAATATTGGTTTTGAAAGAGGTAAATTTGTTATATTTAAAGGTATGAAGTTATGACAAAAGTTAGAATCAATTCATTAAAAATTAAAATAATGTTCGTGTGATTGAATCATACAAGGCATGATTCGAATCATGCAAAGTCGGGGATCATAAAAGTTTCATTTTTAAAAGGATATTTCATATGATCTAATTGTGTGATTCGAATCACACATTACATTAACTTTAGATTTGTAAATTTTACTGATATGATTCAAATCACCAACTTTGTGATTTAAATCACATATTACATGAACTCTAGATTTACAAATTTTACTAATATGATTTGAAGAACTCTATGATTTAAATCACAAATTACAGAAGCTCCGGGATTTTGATAACAACATGCATGATTCAAATGAGAAAATATTTGATTTGAATCATGAAAATCATAATGACTTAAAAACATACTTATTTTAATGTTTTTCATGAATTTTGATATACATATAATGTTATGCATGATTTGTAAAAAATATTTTTCCATGATCCAAGTCAATTAAGGTTATTGTAGGAAGAAAACTCTGACAGTTTAAATGTAACCTAAGTTTTGACATCAATCAAATCACATAAACCAATACTTGGTGAAAAAAAAAAAAAGATTCATATATTTTGGGGAAAAAGGACTACTCCACCACCCCTTTCTGGATCGTGAGAAAAAAATGATTTAGGTAGGTGACTTCAAGGCAAAAAAATAAAGTGGTAGTTTGCGACGTAAAAGGAATGGATGGTGGTAGAGCTAATATGAGATGTCAAAGACTATTAAACTTTCATATGTAGAGATATCTAGTTTAGAAATTAATATTTCTATTTGTGCATATATTTTATACGACCAAAATGTGTAATAATTGAAGATTAACTAAGGAATAATAATGTCCTTAAGTTCAAGTTCAACTGACAAATGTCAATATTGTTAGGTTGGATGTCATATCGTGGGTTCGAATCTGAGACTTCGCAGTTATGTGAGTTAATTATAGTGTTATTTATCATCTCTTTTGAAAAAAAAAACAAATATAAATCATTGTTATATGTTTGGATGAGATTTAGTGGAAAAAATGTTTTTATGAGATATTTTTCAAGTTATGCTATGTGAAAAATAAATCACTTCACTAGAATATTTATCTACTGTGGGAGACCTTTCCCTATTTAGATACTCCCAATCTCTCACCGGAGATCAAAAAATATGAGCACCTATTTTGAAAGAGGTGCAACATTTACCATCACATAATTCAATCTAACAATATCAGCTTTTGCCAGTTGGCCTAGAATTTAAAGACTTTTGTGGATCTCTTTTAATAAAGTTATTTAAAGTAAATGAATATTGTTAAAATATAGGGACAAAGTTATTGGTGGGATCCATTCATAATTATTTTTAAAGTTGTTGATTTCGAGAAATCGGATGTTTAATAAATATTATCATTAAAAAATTATAAATAAATTATGTGTACGCATGTAGGACTCACTTAAATACTAAAATATAAAGAGTTATGTTATGAATTCTCTAACATTCTATAATAGATGGGGGAGAGTAAAAAATTTCAATATAAATTGCACCATTTAGAAATAACTTATGGTTGTATTTGATTGTTTTATTTCCTCTTACACTCTTGTGTTGTAGTGTAATTCAAATAGTTTCTTTGAAGAGTGTGGGTGTGGTAGAGGTTATGAGAAATATGAGAGAAGTCTATGTATAGTAACAATTTTTAAATAGTTTTATCATTTGATTGTCATTAGACAGCAGTCGTAATTTTTTTTCTTCTGATTTTAGAGTTTTTACATTATGTTCTTGTGTTTTAATTGTGTTCTTTTAATTTTTTTTGAAATTTGTTTTTCCCAATAAAAACAGACTACCTGACCCGTATAAGGTTGGTTCATCTGAATAGCGAATTTTTTGACCAATCTAGATAGCATATATTAAATATAAGTTACAAAAGTAGTGCTCAAGCCAGAATTTATGTTGGTTACATTCTTTTTAGGTTAGCCAGCAAATTCTATTTATAATCAAGATTATTTGTTCAAAATATAATATGTGTTGAACCACTTTTCACCAAACTCTACACGAATTCTCAAACTCTAGCTGTCAAAAGCTTTATTTTCTCTCAAATCATCAATAACACTCTTAGATTCCATGACTGTGATTACCTTTGAATGATATTAATATTATATGGATCTGTGAATTGCGATTATTAAATTGTGTTGTGTGAAATGTGAAACTAAAATAAACATGACTTATGGCAATGATGATTCTCATTAAGGGCTAACTTAGGATGACGAAGGGAGGAAGGTAAACATGAGAGTTGATAACCCAAGATATGAATTAGAAAATATGGGGAACTACAATATTAAAAGCCAAATAACTGAGGTCAATACAGTTGAGACTTCGGACGAGGTAAGACCTTGGAAGTTCACTAGGGGGAATTCCTATGTGGTTTGGGGAAATTCTCTAATATTGAGAGCAAATATGTAACTCTAGTTTAATTATGACTAATCACTTACATGAGTCTTGAATTGTATTGAGTGGGTCTATAAAGATGCGAATGTCCTTCCACAATTAGTGGTATAGTACTTCATCTTGTCATCAAATATTTGTGAGTTATTTTGGTAACATGTGTCATTGAAGTGTTTGAAGAAGTGAACATATTATTCGTGCATTATGAACATGTTTTATTTATGAATTTGTGTTATTGTATATTATCTTGAAATTGTGAAGTGTGTGGCAGTATATATGTATGTGTATCTATTTTATATTGTTAACATGATATCAAATAGTTCACCCCTTTGTTTGTTTGTGCATGGTGCTGCTAGGCGCACAAATATTGCATAGGCTACAAGTAATGTTTAGGGTTGAAGTAGGTGAGACAATTTTGAAAGTTAAGTAATTTCATTATAAAGTATGTGTTGCTGCTACAAGCTAGCTAGTAAAGAACATGTCCCCCAAAAGTAGCTTTATTTTCCATTATAAATTGGAGTAGACCAGTTCATTATAAATACAGAATAAATCTACTAAATCTACTAGTTTGTTGGCAAAATGAATAAATGGAAGGATTGGATTTGTGAATTTGGGTGCAGGAAGCAGTTCTAATGCAGGAGGGGCTGTGTGCTGGGTTGAGGCGTGGTGTTTTCCTAGTTGCTGCAGTGTGGATTTTTACTTTTTGTAGTATCAACTTGTGGTCTTTGCTGGGTTTGGAGCTTTGAAGTTTTGGTGTGTTAATTTTACAAATTCATTTAGTATAGGTGTCGGTTCAAGGTGTCAAAAAATCTCATACTTAAAAATGTCCCATAAAAAAAAGTCCTAAAATTATAAAGTTTATAAAATTTTGTGGGTTTAGTGCTGTCTATGAACTCATAAATTTTTTTCTCAAACTGTTTCTATTTTTTTCCGATAATTTTTTATTTATTTTTGTCTCGAAATTTTTTTATTTCATAAAAATAAATTCGATTTTTTCAAAGAAAGAACTTTTTGATTTTTCGATAAAAAAATATTTTAGATTTTTTTGAGAAATTTTTTTTGATATTTTTTCCAAGAAAAATAAATTTTAAAAATTTTTCAATAAAAAAATATCAATTAATAAATGTTGGACCTATGAGTCACTCACTTAAGACCATAAAAATAATGAAATAAAAGGAGAGTTTTATAAAATTTATTTCAATAGAAAGCTTAATAGTAAATAATTTTTTAAAGGAAACTTTAGACTTTAAAATTTAATTGACAGCTATAATGGTAGGTGTCTATGTGTATTGCTGATTCTAATCTTTTCGAATTTCAATTTAAATTCAAAAACTAACTATCAATTTTAGTCAAATATTTTTTTATATACAAGTCTTTTCCAAATTTAAATTTAAAAACACACAGCATAAATATTGAAATAGGAATTTAAAGAAGTTTAGATAACATATATATTACCAAATTTAAACAAACAAATCAAATCAAAACAAAATGTTTTTGACCGAAAATTAAAACAAAATACTATATATTAAATGGCATGAATAAATATACCAAAAATACTCATAAAAAAAATATCAATAATAATATGTACACGCCTCAAATTTTTATATATCAACTAAACATTTATTTTATCTCTGTCATTTTTTATAATATCATTAATTTATCACATTATTATTTTCTATTATTTCCTTTTTAAAGTGTATACATCTTATAACCAAATATTTTTTAAGAAAAATATATACCAAAAAGTATAATAAAAAAAGTGGATAAACAATTGTTTTCCGCCAGTAGATTATAAAGTGTCAGTAACCACCCACAGATTCAATATTCTATATATTATACTCAATTCGAAAACAAAAATCTTTGTATCTACTAATTAATAGACCAAAGGGCAACTTTGTAATCTAACTTGTTTCTATAAGGGGAAAATACCATGCACTAACAATTATTATTTAATTTTTTAAAATATATACAATGAGAAAAATCAAATTACAACAACTTAATACACTACTCAATAATATTTTAACGAATATAAATTTTATAGAATCTATTGTTTAACTGAAAGTTTATATCATATAAATTTTCTAAATAAAATTTTATAAAAATTCAAAATCATTTAATATATAGTTGAGATTTATCAAGATTAACGATCTTAAATAAAAACACATGAGACATTAATTTTGATATATCTCAATAACATATCAAATAATTTTAATTTTTTGTAAAATTATACATAAATGATATATATAAACTGTTATTTTTGAGTTTCGGAAAGCTGTTTAAAAATCACAATTTATGCCACCGAATATATTACTAAGTTGAGTCGCGGACTAGTTTGCTCTCTTTAAGACGTTTCGCGGCACTGCCCAAATTGTGCAAGGCAGACAATCAACCTCGAATTCCATAGGATAAAACAGCTCAGATTCACTGTATCGGAGTTCCACTGCATCGTAGAAACCGTTCTAGAATTACACCCCTCAATATGATAGTTAAAACCACTCTTAATATGACGATTAAAGTCACTCGCAATATGGTACTATGACCACTCATAAATCAAAAGGACTACGGCACAAAAAATTGTTCAATGTGGTATTATGACCACACAAAAAATCGACGAGACTACGACATAAAAACCGCTCTAAAAGGATAGTGGTATTAGGACCACTCAAAAATCGACGGAACTACGGCATAACAACCGCTCGAAAAATAAAGGGACTACGGCATAACAACCACTCTAAAATATCGAAGGGACTGCGGCAGAACAACCGCTCTAAAAACGAATGGACTACGGCATAACAACCACTCTAAAATCGAAGGGACTGAAAGAAAGGGGAGAAGTGGCTCGAAAATTAGGCGAGCAGAATAAAAAAGAGAGAAAAGAGAAAGTTGGGAAATGCATCCAACTTTGGTGTACTTTTCACAATAGTTTGAAACTCATTATATAGTGATGAAAGCAAACTCATATATGATTTTATCCAATGTGGGACTTGAATTTTAAAAATCATGTTTCATTCCACTTGAATTTACAAAAACAAATTCTTTCCAATGTGGCACTTCAACAAATTTTTTAAATTCACACAATAACATACACTATGTTCCAACAATCCCCCACTTGAATTAAAAAAAATGTTTCTGAAATAGCGTCAAACGCTTCTATAAGATCGTGCATAAACAAAGGTGTCTCTTGACTTTAACCTTTGCATAATAAGTAAGATTCAGATTCAACAAGAGTGACTCGTAGTCTTGAACTCTATCTCTGACATCAAACCCACACACAACCTTTTCATAGGGTGTATTCTCAAAAGCTTGTGCATTAATGGCCCTGCACGTCTATCCCAGTATAATGAACGCTTTAGGAATTCTGCCTCAAAATTCCATAGGAAGCGGTCCCACTGCCACATTCACATAGGTGAGTCTATCAAGAGTACTCCTGTAACTAGGTACTCCCTCCATATAGAGCATAGATCTCATAAGAGTTTCTATTATCTCATCCTATCATCGCTTCAGGAATCCTGCTTCTCTGATTTATAATAGCATGTTCATCTCATATCACTTCACAAATTGTTATTACCCATTGAACCTAATTCTTGGGATCTCCAGTCTTTTAGGTCGAGTTACCATCAGGAGTGACTCTATAGGCATTACTCTCATCCTTTTGGATGTATTTATGACTTTCTCTTTAGCTAATCATTTCGTCAAAGGATCTGCCAAATTTTCATCAGTGCGTACATGATCCACTATAACAACTCCTTTAGAAAGTAATTATCTAACAGTGTTGTGCTTACGACAAATTTGTCGTCTCTTATCGTTGTAATAATGATTCTCAATATTCGCAATAGCCGCGGTACTATTGCAGTGGATCAACACATCTGTCATAGGTTTTTTCCATAAAGGGATCTCAAGAAGCAAACATCTCAACCAGCTTGCTTCTTCACTAGTAGTAGCTAGTGCTATCATTTCATACTCGATAATGGACTGAGCCAATATCGTCTTTTCTTCGATTTCCAAGATACAACACCACCGACTATACTGAAAATAAAGCCACTGGTTGCTTTGGAGTCATCTGATAAATAGTTCCAATCAGCATCACTGTATCCTTCAAGGACGGCAGGAAATCTTCGATAATGTAATCCGAGACTCATGGTCCTTTTTAGGTATCTCATGACTCTTTCTATAGCGTGTCAATGCTCCGAACTAGGTCCGCTGGTAAACCTGCACAACAGTCCCACGACGTAGGCAATGTTAGGTCTAGTACAATCAGTGGCATACTTGAGATTGCTAGTGATGCTCGCATATTCATTTTTGTCTAACACCTTCACCAATGTTCTTGAAAAGTTTCTCACTTGGATCATATGGTGTGCAAGCAGGTTTACAGTCAAAGTATTTATATTTCTATAGGATTGTTTCAACATAGTGAGACTAATCCAAAGAAATTTCGTGTTCTGACCTAGTAATCTTGATTTCAAGGATTACATTCGTTTCTCCGAGGTCTTCAATATCAAAGTTGTTACACAACAGTGATTTCACAATGTTTACAGCATGAATGTTTGATCCAAATATGAGTAAGTCGTCTACATGGAGACATTTGATAGTGAAAATGTCATTTTCAGATTTATAATAAATACATTTGTAACTTTCATTCACTTTAAACTCATTCGATCAAGATATCCAACTTTTCATGTCATTTCTTAGGAGCTTGCTTAAGACCATATAGAGATTTATCTAACTTACGGACCTTGTCTTCTTGTCCTTGAATTACATAACCTTCAGGTTGTTCCATATAGATTTCTTCATTCAGATCACCATTTAAAAAAGTTGTTTTAACATCCATCTGGTGTATCACCAGGTTATGAAGAGCCGCAAGTGATATGAGTACCCTAATGGATGTTATTCTAGTGACTGGTGAAAAAGTGTCGAATAAATCTATATTTTCTCTTTGTCTAAAACCTTTGGCTACAAAGTGTGCCTTGTATTTATCAACAGTTCCATCGGGTTTTAGTTTCTTTTTCAAGATCTATTTACAACCTGTTGATTTGCAATCAAGAGGCAAGTCTACAAAAGTCAGGTCTTATTAGACTCTAGAGAATCCATTTCATCGTTTATTGCTTCTTGCAATAAATCTGCATCTAAAGATGACAAAACTTCTTAAAGATTTGCAGAATCATCTTCTAAGGTATATGCCGTATAATGGGGTAAATAATCTTTTGCAAGTCTGACTCTCTTACTTCTTCGAGTTTCTGTTTCGCCTTGTTTGCTGCTTCTAGTTACAGGAATGTGACTTGGTTCGCTGCCCCCACTATTTCTCCATTTGAAAGGCAATTTATTTTCATAGAAGTTAACATCGTTTGACTCTATGATCACTTTTGCATTTTGGTCATAAAACCTATACGCTTTTTTCTTTACTGCATACCCAATGAATACACATTCATAGGCTCTACTGGCGAGTTTAATTCGCTTGGGATCGGGGATTCTGACATAAGCCAAACAACCCCAAGTTTGAAAATAAAACAAGTTCAGTTGTCTTTTCTTCACTATCTCATAAGGAGATGTTTTGTTTTTATATTTAGAAACTCTATTCAAAACATAGCAAATAAGCAATATATTTTTCACACACCAATGAGATGCAGCACTAGAGTTAAGCATACTAGCAACAACTAGTTCAAATGAGTTCTATTCTTTTTTTTTCTTCAACTTTACCATTCACTTCATGCAATTATGGTGCAGTTATTCCATGTATAATTTCAGGCAATTTATAAAACTCAGTAAACAAACTAGAATCATACTTAGAACCTCTTATTTTTGAGTCATCTGATACTCTAAGTAACAGCTTACAACATACTTATTAAAAGCATCTCAAACATCTCTAGCAGTATTGCTAGAACTATAGTAGTTATACAAATCATCAGCAAGTCCATTAAGAATATAATTCTGATCATTATTCTCCCATGGGTTAATTCTCTAAATTTCTTATCCTTTTCTGTTTACCTAAAGCTGAAACAGTTTATTGAAATCAGAGGCAACATAACCAAATCCTGTAATCTCTTCGGTTGACATGGCAGAAATAAACGTCTTACAATTGTTGTTTTTGAGTTTCAGAAAACTGTTTAAAAATCACAATTTATGCCACCGAAGATATTACTGGATTGAGTCACGGACTAGGTCGCTCTCTTTAAGATGTTTTGCGGCACTGCCCAATACGGCGAAACCGTTCTAGAATTACACCCTCAATATGGCGGTTAAAGCCACTCTTAATATGACGATTAAAGTCACTCGCAATATGGTACTGTGACCAATCATAAATCAAAAGGACTACGACACAAAAAACCGCTCAATGTGGTATTATGACCACACACAAAATCAACGAGACTATGGCATAAAAACCGCTCTAAAAGGATAATGGTATTAGGACCACTCAAAAATCAATGGAACTACGGCATAACAATCACTCAAAAAATAAAGGGACTACGGCATAACGACCGCTCTAAAATATCAAAGGGACTGCGGCATAACAACCGCTCTAAAAACGAAGGGACTACGACATAACAACTGCTCTAAAATCAAAGGGACTGAAAGAAATGGGAGAAGTGGCTCAAAAATTAGGCGAACAGAATAAAAAAGAAAGAAAGAGAAACTTGGGAAATGCGTCCAACTTTGGTGTATTTTTCACAATAGTTTGAAACTCATTATATAGTGATGGAAGCAAACTCACATATGATTTCTTTCCAATGTGAGATTTGAATTTTAAAAAACATGTTTCATTTCACTTGAATTAAAAAAACAAATCTTTTTCAATGTGGGACTTCAACAAAATTTTTAAATTCACACAATAACATACTCTATGTTCCATCATAAACTTTCAATCAAATAGTTGATTTTATAAAATTTATAACATTAGTAAATCTCAAATATATATATATATATATCGAAAAACTTAGAATATTCATTGATAATAATTTTTTGGATATATGTTATAATATCAATAAAAAATTAAGCACTAACTTTAAATTGATATGGTTATTCTAACTAAAGCATTATTTTTTTTTGTTTCAAAAAAGTTCTCAAGAATTCTAACCGAAACATTCTTAAACCATGAATTGTTTCATTGGTTTGACTTTGAATAAACCCAATACAATTTTTTTTAAATAAAAAAGAACAAATATTTATAATAACCTAATCTTGCTCCAAATGTAAAGACGTCTTCCTTTTTATTATTTAATTGATCTACAATTTGTTTAGAATCTCTTATTGTATTTTATTTTTCCTTTGCTTTTCGTTTAGATTCTAATTAATTTAAAATCAAAGGACTCAAGTGAATATATATTTCTTAACTCTAGGATAATTTGGATCTTTTATAACGTTGGGTGGGTAGAATTAGATCAAATTTAATTTTTAAATCAAACCAATTGAAAATATATATTTTTTTAAGTTTTTAAAATTAAGAATTACTAAATATCAACTGCGTTAATTTTATATACACGGAACATATTATAATTGAAAAAATACAAAAAAATATTTAAATAATATGATGTAAATATCTTTGATTTATTGTGGTCTTGAATTTAAATTTGAGTGTAGAATATTATTACGATAATTTTGGGTGTGATTTATTTTAAGACAAAAATAAAAAAGAGATGAAAAATAAAGTGATTTTAAATATAATTGTTTGATATAAAAGAAATAGAAAAGAGAAGTGTATTTAATTGGTAAAAAATTCTTGTGCTAAGAATTGATTTACTTTTTATTTGAAGGTAACTTAGTTAATATTTTAGTAATTAAGTAAAATAAACTAGTGGCAGTTAAAATATTCATGAAGTTATTGTTTCAGTTGAATCAATACTGAGTACTCACCAAAAAAATCATTCTCCTTTTCGTGGTTTGAACTGGGGACATGAAAAAAACACGTGGGCCCATGTAGTTTGTTTTTGGTTAAACAAAATATGTTGCGCAACTCAAACTCATTCGAGGAAATGATATTCATTTTGCTTAAATATTTTAGTGTTTATATTTGAATTTTAAAATTTAAGCACCGAATAAAAAGAAAGTATAAATTTAATAATTAAAAAATTAAATTCAAATATGATTTTAATCTTTTATTTTTTTTACATAATATTTGTTTTGATTATGTATTTTGATTTTAATTTATGTTAGTCATTTATATTTTATAAGTACTGTATTTTAATTTTTGTTAAAATCACAATAAAAAATATAATAACATTCGGTCATTAAAACCTCTTGTAACTATTGTCAACATGTATCTAGTATAATATTTTTTAAAACAACAAATTTTATTTAACCCAATAACAAACTTATAGACTTGCACTTAAAAAAAAATTATATATTTTCAAACATATG
>JBBPBP010000003.1:10069693-10091627 GCA_037974735.1 Cicer chorassanicum
TATCTAAAATACTATTAATTTAACTTTATTATTTGCAATGTTTATTTGTAAAAAAAATCAATTTATTGTTTCAAAAAATATGATTCAATTTATCAATCATAACTTCATAAGAGGTAATTTAGACAACATGAATTCAACAACAACAAAAAAGACAGTAGATATGCATATTTAATTATTTTCTTAATATGCATATTTAATTAAATTTTATCATAATTCATTCGAGATCAAATAAAATGTAATTGAGTTCATATATATTTATAATTATAGTAATTATTATTATTATTTTTGACCAAAAAACATTCATGTATATTAATGATAAATATTCATTAGCACTAGAAATAGTATATTACATTTATTCTATTTCATAATTTAGCTATTTCACAATTTAGTGTAAACATTAACTTTCACCATACGAATATTTTTTTAATAAAAATGTCTTATTTTTCCCTTTTTAGCATTTTTTTTTTACTATTCGTCTTTTTGTCAGCAAGTCTTTTAGCTAATATTTATTTTTAAAATGACAGGTTGATATACGTGGGAGCCCTTATGGTTTATTGGCGGCGCACCCAGTAGCGCCATTGGTATCATTGCATCACTTAGACTACGTGGACCCAATTTTCCCCAACATGACACGTGTTGATTCCGTTAAAAAACTAATAACCGCTTACAAATCGGATCCGGGTCGGACCGTCCAACAGAGTTTCTGCTACGACCACACTAGAAATTGGTCCGTATCAGTTTCATGGGGATACAGCGTTGAGTTGTATCCCTTTTTACCAACAGCCAAAGATCTTGAAATGGCGTCCAGAACATTCAAAACGTGGCGGACTTGGAGTGATGGCCCGTTTACTTTTAACACCCGACCCGTTAAGAATGACCCGTGTGAAAATTCGCTAACCTATTTTATGGACCGGGTTGATGATTTGGGTCGGGGACTCACCCGGTCTAGTTATAAAAGATACAACGATATTTCGAGGAAAGATTGTGAGCGTAGTGATTTCGCGCCGGCTTTAGCTGTTCAATACATCAATGTTTCCGCACATCTACTTATGCCTCACATGTGGAAAGAGGTAAGGAATATTTTTACCGCAATTCATTTACTCTTTTTTTTTTTACTCAATGTAGGTTTAGGTTTTGCAAAAGTTTTCCCAAAATCACAGTGAATATCATGATTCTCACAAATCGAATATGAAATTAAATATGCATTTAGATTATTCAGTTTTCAATATTTCATGTGCAACATGATTTACTATTGATTACAAAAAATTTAAAATTCAACTTTCAAGTTAGTTTAATGGAGGTGAATTTTATAAATATTTAATGGATTAAATTTATAATCAATTTATTTATTTATATATTATCTTATTTTTAAGAAAATGTAAACAATATATTTAATAACAGAGTTAAATAAATTTTTAGCTCTTATAAAATTTTAAAATTTCAGATTTAGTCTCGGTAAAATAATTACGTTTTTTGTGGCTCCAAAATCATTACATAAATTAGGACTGAAATTGTGAAATTTTATAAAGATTAAAAATTTATTTAATTACATATTGTTAGCTTAATTATTACACAAACTTCTTTCTTTTTTTATGATTAATTGGTTCCTAACTTAATTGAAATATTGGGGGATGAACAGGCGCCACGTAGACAATGTTGTGAGATAATCAACAACGGAGATGGAGATAACAAGGTGATCGAGGTACATATTAGAGGATGTCATCGATTTGAAAGTGTGACTCCTCGATAGAAAGTTATAACTTTGAATACATTAAAGAAAAGAGAATGTAATGTAATTTATTGAAGTTTTTTGCGAATGAAGACTAAAAAAATGTCTTAATTCAAGAAGAGTCTGATGCAATATGACGATAGGTGAGAGTTGATGTTAGTTGGCAGATCAAACGGCGAATTTTTTTTATGCTTTTCAAATATTCAACTCAATCTGGGCATATAAATAGTGTGACTGTGTAGATTATGAGTTTAAATTTACACTTTTTAATATGATTATTTTCTAATTTGCATACCATATTTTGCTAACTCAAACTGTGTTGTGATTTAAAATGTCATGAGATGATATTATAATTTATTCAAATATTGAATTTTTGAAACTAACAACATTGAGTTTGAAAAAATAGAAGAGGTGTGGTGTTCATGACGTTGTTATTTTTTTAGGTGCACCAAAGACGTGCTGAGATATGATTTTAAACAAATACTAGTGGCTGAAGCTTCTTTTATGTTTTTGAGTCAAGTGGCTTAACCTTCAAACGTGTTGTATTCAAAGGTGGATTGGTTCACCAATACACACATAACTTAAGATTAGTAAATTATAAAAAGAAAAAAATAAATAAAAGAAAGATTTTTATACATCAATAATTCTTAAGTAGGTAGCTCAACAAAGTAGGGGAATGAATTTGCTCAACCATACAAACAATGATAAGAATCTTCAACCACGGAACTAGGGATTTGGTAAACCCTCAAATTTTATTTTTTGTCAAAAGTAGGAAATTTCAATAAAAAATGGAAAAGGCCCAATTGACTAAAACTACAAACCCACTTTTATCCTAAACCTCAAACTTAAAGGGGGTGAATTAACATTGACAATTTTTTAAGAAAATTACCAAAACTATGCATTGTTCCCCCTCCCTCCCTCGTATGTAAAATTAATGGGACCACAAAATATATTAAAATTATCATTCAAACACTCATATTCATCTTCTAAATATTTAGAATAAACCAAGACAACTAAAATAAAAAATAATCATAATCAGTCCACCGATTCACAAACTATTAGAAAAATGAATTTAATGTCATGAAATCATAAAAACCTTAGCAAAATACTTTAATATTTTGTGAAGTGATCAAAATAAGAAATTTAGTAGTCTAGCCGTGCAAACAAAACTTGGATTCAATTCGAATGATGTTTACTTGAATGTTGACAACGAAATCTCTTTTCCATCATCTTGATAATCATCATTAACATCTTTTCCACTGTCACCACCACCATAATCATCGTCATCACAAGACAATTCGAATAGAACACAAATACACAAAATCCAAAGTTCTCATCATACTCAAAATTCAAAGTTGGCTCAACCAAGTAAATATCAAATTTTGACATTCCATACTTATAAGCAAGTTGTTGATTGTGCATTGTTAACCTCTAATGTAGTTAACAAGTGACAAAAAGGACAATAAAGAAAAATAAAGTTACATTAATTCAAGCTTTGAGAGAAAGACTTGGGGTTATCGGCCATTGTGGAAGGAGTATGAGTAGAATGTTGCACACTAACGGTAGTTTTCTTGGCAGAATTATTCACAAACATATTCAACTTTCTCTGTAATTGATCAATCTTTAATTTACTTGTAGATACATAACTTTAAAAAACAAAAAGTCCATCACTACAAGAAAAACACTATTTCTAAGGGATAAAAATCAACGGAACAGTTAGGGGTGTGCAAAAAATGTAGTTAATTGGATTGCATTCATAAACTGGATTGCACTGCACCAAAAAAATCCAAACCAATTAAATAGTTTATGAACTGCACCATATATTTTAAAAAGTCCAGTTAACTCAACTTTTTTTAAAAAAACAGTTTGAACCACTTTCAAATCTTTTTGTAGTCAATATCATAAAATTATTTTTGTCACTAAACACATCAAAAAACTAAACCCTAGCCCCAAAATTCAAAATGGTTGAACCCTAGCCCCAAATCAATTTGTCCTCTGCTCTCCTCCTCCTACTCTCTCCGGCGGCCGGAGAACATCTCCGTCATCATCTTCGACTCGTATCTGTCGCATATGACATAATCATTCTCATATCCGTCGCAACTTTGCCATCGCATCTCAACTTCTCTACCATCGTATCCGTCGCGTGCCATTTTTACTCGTTATCGATTCCATTTTTCATTTTCTCTTCCTTCACCGTTGATTCTCATTCCATCGTAAGTGTTTCTGTTCCAATTTTCATTTTCGTGAATAAACAAAGTTTCATTTATTACTCATTCTCCATTTTGGTGAGTTAGGGTTTTCATTTTCTTCTGATTTAGGGTTTTTCCTTCTAATTTAATGTTTTGTGTGTTAGTTTTTTTATCATTTTCAATTTTCAAATGCTTTGACTGCAAATCTTGTGCTTTCTAAGATTAGATTTGTTTTGATGCTCTTCAAATATTGAAGGTAAGAAAAATGTTGTTTTACATAGAAAAATGCTGAATGAATCTAAGGAAAATTGGTGTTGATTTTTGAGGAAAAATGATTATGTTGAAGACCCATTTGTTGAATCAGTTTGTCAAAATAAAAGTAAGATAATAAATCTTTTCAATTTGTATGATTGCTTAGTAGGTGAAGGATTTATATGAGTTATTGAAATGTAGGTGGTCTTGTTGGTTGTTTTTGCATGTTTCTTGTGTGTGTGACTAGTTATGATAATTGTTTAGTATGATTTAGATTAGTGCACGTTCTTGATGGTGATTCCAGTGGATGTGACTTTTAGGAGTTCTTGTTCTTGATGGTTTTGAAAGGAGTAATTTTGTGTTATTTAGCCTTCTCAGTTATACATCTTGTCAAGAGCATGCTGCCATATGTGTATAATACTGCAATGGAATAAATTGTAGCTTCTTACTTCTTATTTGTTATTGGTTTTGCAATTTTGGGTCCATATTTGCTTTATATTTGTTCTAGATAGCTGAAAATCGGTGACTTTTGAAGATTGCATTAAAATTTTACTCATGAAAAGAATTTTAGTTAATATATTATTTTGTTATAAACTTTTGAAGATTGTTGTTTTCATGATCAGCCCGCACCTCAACTAGAGGCTACGCAACCTGGGCAAGTTCGCGACAGGTATGAAATACAGGGATTCGGTGTTCATGAACTCTCTCCCAGCCATCCTATCTTATGTAAAAAAAAAAGCTTCCAGGCCAATACTCTTTCTCTCCTTGAGTTTATTGTTGTGTGTTATAGTCAAATTAGGGGGAATGGAGTGGATTGTTGTTGTTATATGTATTTTTTTATATGTGTTTTTGCAGTTGCTATGTGTAATGGGGATGGATTGTTTATGTTATCGCAATTGTTCTTATAATTTAGTTTAAGATTGCATTTCTATTAAATCATTGCTCCCAATACAAAATTGTTTGGTTAGTTCTTTACTAGTGTCTTGAAATAACTTTTGACATGCATCTCTTGTCAATTTTTTCAGTAGAACGTCAACATGGATGATTATGATAACATTGTAGACTCTGAGATGGAAGGGAGTTTTGATTCTATTCCTCCTCCTTCAGTTTCAAACACTGATATGTTGCCGCCTAAGCGTAAAAATAGGTCGGAAGCATGGAATCATTTTACCCTACAACAAGGCAAAAAAAGATCAGCAGCATGCAATTGTTGTGGTTGCACGATCCAGTACAGCAGTGGAACAAGCGCGATGCGAGCCCATTTGACTAGATGTGAAGATTATCTAGAAAATGTGGCGAATAAGGAGCATAAATTAGCTTAATGTTCAACGGCAAGTAGGGAAATTGTTAGTTCATCCCCTTCTTTTCCCAAATTTGACCAAGAAGTAAGTTGAATTGACTTGATAAACATGTTTGTAGCCATGGAAATCCCGTTTCGACAAGTGGAACATCCATATTTTCATAAGTTTGCTAATGATTTACAACTAAGGCTTAAATTTCCATCACACACTACACTAGCACGTGATATTTTAAAGCAATGGGACACACAAAAAACAAGGCTGGAGAATATTTTGTCACAACATTGTCATCGAGTATGTCTCACCACCGACACTTGGACATCCACCCAAGACTTTAATTACATGTGTCTCACAGGTCATTTCATTGATAACAATTGGAAGTTGCAGAAGAAGATTTTAAATTTTCTTCAAGTCACTAACTACACGGGAGAAATAATGGCCAAGACGGTCAAACAATGCTTGAATGGTTGGGAGTTAGGTCATGTGCTTAGTGTGACAGTGGATAACGCCTCCTCAAATGATGTTGGAATTCAACGTCTCAAAAGATGACTTATATCACAGAATGGTCTAGTTTTGAACGGAGAGTACCTTCACACGTGATGTTGTGCACACGTATTAAATCTTATTGTGAATGATGGAATGAACTTAATAAATTATTCTATTTTGAGAATTTGTGGAGTTGTGAAATATGTTAGACGTTCTCCTTCAAGGTTTGATAGATTTAAGCAATGTATTGATCCTGAGTTAAATTATAAAGGTTACGTTGGATTAGATTGTGAGACTCGGTGGAACTCAACATACACAATGTTGAATGCTGCTTTGAAACATAAAAAGACCTTTACATAGTTTGAATTCAAATGCCAGAAATATGTTAATGAAGTGAATAAGGAAAAAGGTGTGCCTACACCTGAAGATTGGGAGCATGTTGCTTTAATTCTTCCATTCCTAAAGCTATTTCATGAAGCTACACTACGTGTTTCAAGATCTTCTTATTTAACAAACAATTTGTATATGTTTGAGGTTTTCAGTGTCAGGATGAAAATTGCTGAAATATGTAATAATGAAGATGAAAAAGCCAAGTTAATGGCTAAAAAGATGAAGGCAAAATACGAGAAATATTGGGGAGATCCTACTTGCCTGAATATGTTGTTGTTGATTGCTATGGCTTTAGACCCTCGACGAAATGTAAAGCTTGTGATATGGATGGCAAAAAAGATTTACACTAGTAATGATGCCACTTCTTTGAAAGAAAAATTAGATTCATGTTTGAAGTCTATCTATGAGGAGTATTCTGGTAGGGTGGTGTCACCTCTAGGTAATTCTTCTAATTTGTCAGGTGCTTTTAATGAAGTTGGTGATCCTTATGATTGTTCTGAATTCTACAAATCAGACGAGTGCAGTACACTAGAATCTGAATTAGGAGAGTATTTGGATGAACGTTTAGAAAAACCTTGTCCGGATTTTGATTTACTTAGATGGTGGAAGGTGAACTCAAGCTGATTTCCTATACTTGCAAGAATTGCAAGAGATGTGCTGGCTATACCTATATCCATTGTAGCCTCTGAATCTGCTTTCAGTACTAGAGGAAGATTACTTAATCCTTACCGTAACTCTTTGACAGCGGCAACCATGGAAGCCCTTATTTGTACCCAAGTTTGACTTAACGAAGCATCTTTATCATTTATTACTAGTGAGGATCTTGAAAATCTTGAGCAAATAGAGCAAGGTAAGATACATAAAGATGTATTTAAAATTGTGTTATTACTTATTATATTATTACTTGATACATAATGAAATGTCTTTTTTTTTTTTTTGCAGAAATACTTTCTTCCCAAGATGCCGCAAGTTGTTCGGCCTCTGTTACACTCATTAATAATTGATACTTGTTATATTTCTTTCTAATAGACAGAACAAATATGGCTATGACTAGAGCTAGGTATGAATTATTATGTTCATTTTGTTATGTTGCTTCCAACTTTCAAGTTGGTTGAAACCGAGTTTGTTTTTCACTTTTTTGTAGATATTGTCTTTGAATATTAGGAAATGCATCTACTTTAATTAACAGTGACTTTGTTTGGAGAAATGTTGTTCTTGATGCCAAAAGAAGAGACTGTTATCACAATGCTGATGAGGATAAGAAATTGGCAGTGGCTATTGAAGATGTCCTGTTTGAGATTGAACTACTTGAAGAGTCTAAGTCTCTATTTAAGAAACTAAGTTTAGACGGCAGATCAAAAACATCAACTAGTTCCTTTAGGTGATTGATTGGATGTGTTGAACTAATTTGATTTATAACAGCCTTTTTGGTGAATTATTTGGTCTAGTTAATGATTGTTCTTGCATCGACATTGACATTGACATTGCAACCACTATTTCGACTACATCTGCCACATTGCAAAACTATTTCAATTACTGTTCGAATGATTGAATGATTTATGTATAATTTTTAAAATTTATCATTTGAGAGTTGAAACTTAATTGTAGTTTTCATTATCAAAGAATGGAAATGTGTTTTTAAAATTTATCATTTAATACTTCACTATTTATTGACTCAAAATCACTTAAAAATAAGTTTTTGTTACAAATAATACAATTAAACTGGTTTTAGAACCAATTTTTTTTCAAAAATCACTTAAAATTGATTTTAAAATCAATCTTTTAAAAAATTCACTGAATAACCGATTTTAAACAATTCAATAAAAACCGATTCGAATTGGTTTTAGTAAAAACCAGTTTCAAATCAGTTCAAACATACTAAACCGGTTTATAGTTTTAAATCAGTTTTAAACTAAAATGTAACTGGTTCAAAAAATAACCTATTTTTTTAAAGTGGTTTTTAAAAACTGAAGTAGTGTCGAGATATTATCCCGATTTGTTTTCCTTTATTCCTATTATATGTATACAATCTTTCTAATTGTAGCTCTCATTCTCATCCTTATAATTTAAGGAATCTTGATTGTAATATTTTCATTATAATTAAGTACTTAAGGATGAGGGTTCTAGACGCTCAAAACAATTCATATAAATCATTTTTCTATTTCTCAAGACATCTGTCTTATAAATTGATTTTATAAATATAAATTAGAACTATAAAAACCTTTTAATTTAGAACATTTCAAACGTCTATCTAAGTCCCCTAGATTAAATGTTAGTAGGAAATCAGCTATGACAGAGAGCTAATAACAGATGGAGTCGTATTTTTTATTTTTTGGATGAAAACTCATTTTAGTCCTTGAAAAAAAATGTGAGACATAATTTAATTCCTAATAAAAAATTGAACCAGAACAATTTAGTCTCTACCTTGTTTACTTTTGGTTTGATTGATAATTAAATAAAAATAACACAATAAAATATTTAATAATGCAACTACCCCGCCATAATAATATAGCTTTGTATGCCTCATCATAATTCTACAAAAAGTTGTAGTCTCCTTGCATCAAACGATTAAATGTAATTTCATCAAACATAGGAGTACTAGTAGGAGGGTATTGAGATTGTGAAGGCGTCTAGAGATGGCGTCTGACTCTGATATGGTGGCTGATTCAAATCTGACCATAATCAAATGTCATTTCTATTCAATAGTAAGGCTGCTGGTGGTACTGAGGAGGAGACAGTGGTCTGAAGAGGATATGGAAGTGACATCTTCTGATGGTGGCAGTATCGAAATCCATTGTTGCATGACATCATCCACCATGTTACATACTTTCTCTTCAATATGTCTATCTTTCTCCCTCTTCTAAACGAGCACAACTGCTCGTTACAATGCCTCCTGATGTTCATTCTTTCAAAGGAGTTGAGATCAACTTGTACTGGCACAAAAGACTCGTGTGTAAAAAAACCTTATGATCCTTTCTTCAATGCTCAATGGTTTGCAATAGGGAACTGCAGCAAGGTGCGAGAGAAATTAAGCAGAAACCAAAGCTCAAAGCCTCAAACTAATGTGCAAAATTTCCAAAAAGTTGTAGTCTCCTTGCATCAAACGATTAAATGTAATTTCATCAAACATAGGAGTACTAGTAGGAGGGTACTGAGATTGTGAAGGCGTCTAGAGATGGCGTCTGACTCTGATATGGTGGCTGATTCAAATCTGACCATAATCAAACGTCATTTCTATTCAATAGTAAGGCTGCTGGTGGTACTGAGGAGGAGACAGTGGTCTGAAGAGGATATGGAAGTGACATCTTCTGATGGTGGCAGTATCGAAATCCATTGTTGCATGACATCATCCACCATGTTACATACTTTCTCTTCAATATGTCTATCTTTCTCCCTCTTCTAAACGAGCACAACTGCTCGTTACAATGCCTCCTGATGTTCATTCTTTCAAAGGAGTTGAGATCAACTTGTACTGGCACAAAAGACTCGTGTGTAAAAAAACCTTATGATCCTTTCTTCAATGCTCAATGGTTTGCAATAGGGAACTGCAGCAAGGTGCGAGAGAAATTAAGCAGAAACCAAAGCTCAAAGCCTCAAACAAATGTGCAAAATTTCCAAAAAGTTGTAGTCTCCTTGCATCAAACGATTAAATGTAATTTCATCAAACATAGGAGTACTAGTAGGAGGGTATTGAGATTGTGAAGGCGTCTAGAGATGGCGTCTGACTCTGATATGGTGGCTGATTCAAATCTGACCATAATCAAACGTCATTTCTATTCAATAGTAAGGCTGCTGGTGGTACTGAGGAGGAGACAGTGGTCTGAAGAGGATATGGAAGTGACATCTTCTGATGGTGGCAGTATCGAAATCCATTGTTGCATGACATCATCCACCATGTTACATACTTTCTCTTCAATATGTCTATCTTTCTCCCTCTTCTAAACGAGCACAACTGCTCGTTACAATGCCTCCTGATGTTCATTCTTTCAAAGGAGTTGAGATCAACTTGTACTGGCACAAAAGACTCGTGTGTAAAAAAACCTTATGATCCTTTCTTCAATGCTCAATGGTTTGCAATAGGGAACTGCAGCAAGGTGCGAGAGAAATTAAGCAGAAACCAAAGCTCAAAGCCTCAAACTAATGTGCAAAATTTCCAAAAAGTTGTAGTCTCCTTGCATCAAACGATTAAATGTAATTTCATCAAACATAGGAGTACTAGTAGGAGGGTATTGAGATTGTGAAGGCGTCTAGAGATGGCGTCTGACTCTGATATGGTGGCTGATTCAAATCTGACCATAATCAAACGTCATTTCTATTCAATAGTAAGGCTGCTGGTGGTACTGAGGAGGAGACAGTGGTCTGAAGAGGATATGGAAGTGACATCTTCTGATGGTGGCAGTATCGAAATCCATTGTTGCATGACATCATCCACCATGTTACATACTTTCTCTTCAATATGTCTATCTTTCTCCCTCTTCTAAACGAGCACAACTGCTCGTTACAATGCCTCCTGATGTTCATTCTTTCAAAGGAGTTGAGATCAACTTGTACTGGCACAAAAGACTCGTGTGTAAAAAAACCTTATGATCCTTTCTTCAATGCTCAATGGTTTGCAATAGGGAACTGCAGCAAGGTGCGAGAGAAATTAAGCAGAAACCAAAGCTCAAAGCCTCAAACTAATGTGCAAAATTTCCAAATTCTTAAGTTCTTTCATTACCCATTAAATAGATGAGAGTAATAAGAAAGCTTAACACTTAATGAAGATACAAAGGGTTCCAACAAAGAGTTTGGCTCTCTATACCAAACTAAATGCTTTTTATTCTAACAACATTTTAGTGGACTCAACACCACTCAAACTAAATGCAATTGAACAGGGAATAATTAACACAATTTTAGTCAAACCAATTCTGAGATATGACAAATTGAGTGAACAAGTTCAGAAACTTGCTAAACCTCAACATTTAATACAGCAAAACCTGCAATATAGAATTATAAGACGTATACCACCAATAGGGGAAGCAAAAAGAAGGACTAATTTAAGCAATTATGGGATTAAATGATGGCAAAGATTCTTGCTTGACCATAAAAAATGGTGATTAACCTATTATGAAGGATAAACTTTAATTAATGCAACAAATTTACTAAATAAGGCTTAATTTAGGCAGGGAAAAGGTCGCTAAGGTTGCTACAACACCACATTACTTTATACTCCTACATAAACATTAAGATAAATGCTGTGATTTTTGGAATAAGTGATATACACAACACAGATCTCTTTACAAAATGCATAGACAAATTTGTTCATCAATCTCATATCAGTGCAATTATTTTTATTCAAAAGTCATACATCCTGAAATCCTGCCTGTGCAGTAGCAAGTTGATTTGAGTGATTTCAATCATGAACAAAAGCAAACTCTATCTAAGCCAAATTCATAAGTCAAGGACATGTTACCATACAACAATTCCAATTTAAATGAATATTAACTTCACCTTATAGTCAAGTAACAACCTCCTGCCAATCCCTGCTGAGTGTATCCCTGATGTAACTGTGTGAAGCTTACCGTTTACAACTGTTCAGTCTCGATAAAAGGTCGAGATTGTTTGTTTCAGTGTACTGTAATCTAAATAGTCCGATCTCAAATCATTGTCCGAGATCAATTACTGCCCGTAACTGCGTCATAATACAAGTGCAGAGAATCCAAATCCTTAAAACCTTTAGATATAGTACTCCATTATAGATCTTTAAGTTGTTCTTGATTTAAATTACCTCTCCAAATAATTATCTGTTCATCCTTGAACAAAATCGGAACACAAGGCACCAAATCTCGCAACTTCACACCAATCCTTTTACAATCACTTGTACCCACATGACTACAATCCAATCTGACAACCTCCTCAATCTTCAAACCTTCCCTAACCCTCTCCACCACATTCACATAAACACCATTTCTACTAAGTTTCATCAGAGGCTGTGACTCCAAACCCTTATTCCTCAATTCCTTTGTTTCCTCATAAGTCAAACCATCAATTACATTCTTCACAAGTTTAGGATAAATCGGTGCATAAGGCTTCCACAGCATAAGAGGTATAATTGGCCTTTTCTTAGGATCATAATGACGTCCTCTGTATAAAAGCAATATATTCAATTTTCTATAGATAATTTTCCCGCCAGATTTTTCTTCAAGGTGGAAGCAAATATTGTCCATGTCTAAAGTTGGAACACCTAAGCATTTAATTCTAACAGCTTCAGCTTTTTTCCAATGGTTATGAATTGAATCCAATGTGTTGTGAGTGACTCCGCCTTTTCCTAAATTGATTTGTCGGTTGCAGTCGTTGTGGCGGTAGCGTTCGACGAGATCGGCGACCTCGTCGTCGTTTAGTGGGGCTCCCAGGATCCGGTTGCGATCCTCTTCGATTGTTTTTTGGTCCGGTTCGTTGTGAACCGGGGCGGAAGTGCCGGTCCATTTGCGGTCGAGTCGGTTGGGTCCGAAAGGAGAGAATTTGGGGGATTCACGGAAGCTTATGGGTTTGATGGAGGGGTTAGTTTCGGAATAAGAATAAATGAAGTTGAATGGAAGGTTTGATTTAAGAGGGAGATTTGAGTCTGAGTTGCTGTTAAGGTTTTGTTTTTGTTTTTGTTTTTTGTCGTTTTTAGTTTGGGGTTTTGATGTGGGGGAAAACGGCGGGTCGTATGGGTCGTGGGGAATGGATTGGCTGAGAAAGCGACGGAGAGAGAATGGTACACGACGGGTCGTGAAGGAAAAGAGGTGGTTCGGCATTTTCTCTTTTCATTCCTCCTTTATGAAAACGCTCTTCTCTTCTATCTCTGTAGAGAGTAGTAGCCGCCACTCACCCCTGAGTGTATGTGTTTTAGGTTTAGAAAATGGCAGAATGTGGTTTTCTTTTTTGGGGTCTTATTGACTGAATCTAGTTATTTATTTATTTTATTATTTTATTAAAGAACATGGGTTTAGTTTAGTTTGGGCCTAAAACCTCTTTGTTTTTTTAGACATTTATTTTTATTTTGTGGTGCATTAATTTATGGTGATTGTTGATTAACTCTTCAATATTTACTCACAAGTATAAAGAAAAGGTACTGAAATTGTAGAGCATCTTCTATTATATAGAAAGATTATATTATACCAATGCTTATTTTTAGATTAGAATTTCTATTATAAATAGACATTAATCGATTGCTAATTGAACTAAAATTATAGAAGATGCATGTTTTTATTTTCTTTGACTCCTTCTCATCTCAACTATACACCAAAGTTTTTTTTTTTTTGGAGATGTTAATGAATTAATATCCCTAAAGTTGCAACCACAAAAAGTCATCCTACTTCAGTGCTTCATACGGTTGAAGAAAAGCATCATCTAATAGTCTACTACAAAGAAAGATCATATTATAACAATTCTTATTTTCAGATTAGATTTTCTATTATAAATAGAGACTCAATAATTGGTTATTGATCGAAAATTATAGAAGTACTACATTAATTCAATGCATGTTTTCATTTCCTGTGTCTCCTTCCCATCTCAAGTATACACCAAAAAAACTATACACATGCTATTATGCTAATAAATTAATATCCTTAAAGTTGCAACAACAAAAAAGTCATCCTACTTTAGTACTTCATACAATTGAAGAAAATCATCTTCTACTAGTCTACTACAAAGAAATGTCATACCATGCTAACGCTTTTTTTTAGATTTGATTTTCGATTATAAATAGAGACAAACCAATTGGTCATTGATCCAAAATTATAGAAAATGTTTACTCTAATTCAATGCATGTTTTAATTTTCTTTGACTTCTTTCATTCACAACTGTACACCCAAAAAATTATACAAATGCTAATGAATTAATATCTCTAAAGTTATAACCACAAAAAAGTCAGCATACTTTAGTACTTCATAAGGTTGAAGAAAAGCATCTCCTAATAGTCTACTGCAAAGAAAGATCATACCATACTAGTGCTTATTTTCAAGTTGGATTTCGTATTATAAATAGAGACTAGCCAATTGGTTATTGATAAAAAAAATTATAGAACATGCTACTTTAATTCAATGCATGTTTTTATTTTGTTTGCCTCCTTCCCATCTCAACTATACACCCAAAAACGTGTATATATATATATATATATATATATATATATATATGCTAATGAGTTCATACCCCTAAAGTTGTAACCACAAAAACATCATCGTACTTTAAGGGTTGATAAGGTTGAAGAAAAGTTTCCCCTACAAGTCTACTATAATGAAAGATCATACCATATCAATGATTTTTTTCCGGTTGAATTTCCTATTATAAATAGATATTAACCAATTGGTGATTAATCCAAAATTATAGAAGATGCTACTTTCAATCAATGCATGTTTTTATTTTCTTTGGTCCTTCTAATTTCAACTATACACCCAAAAAATTATATAAATACAAAGAATTAATATCGCTAAAGTTGCAATCACAAAAAAATAATTATACTTTAGTGCTTTATACAATTGAAGAAAAACATCTACTAGTCTACTATAAACATAGGACATACCATACAATTGCTTTTTTTTTTCATATTTGATTTTCTATTATAAATAAAAATTAACAAATTTGTAATTGATCCAAAATTATAGAAGATGTTACTTTAATTCATTATATGATTTCATTTTCTTTGACTCTTCATGTCACAACTATACACCTAAAAAACTAATAGATACTAATGAACTAATATCTTTAAAGCTACGACAACAAAAAAGTCATCATTGAAGTAGCAATGTCAATCATAAGAAAGAGAGGTTTGAATTGTGACCCTTTTAAAATTTTAATTCTTGTGCTTAATTTAAATTAACTTCAGATCAATCTTGGTTGAAATAGAATGTCCAGAATGTTTTGGATATGTTAGAAGTAAATAAAACAAATTAGTTTATAATGAAGTGTGATTTGTGTGTGCAAATAATTAAAGATAAGGGATAGAAAGATCACACACAAAAAGTATACTGGTTCACCCAACTCGGAATAGTCCAGTCCTCACAACCGTGAGATTTTCGCTATGTGTTTTAGAACTAAGAATGTTCTCCTTCACACCTTGATCAATTAAAATCTTCAGCTTTCAACCTAGAAAGGATTTTTACAATCACCTTTTAGTCTTGAAATGATTTTTACAAACACACTCAATGTAACATAAAAGATAGACTTGAGTTACAAATCATGTGTATGATAAAAGTGTTTGGGATCTGAAAACTTCTGAACTCTTGTTTGAGATAAATAAAGACAGACTCAGTAAATGATGATCCACAAATATAGTGAAGAAAGTTGAAGTTTGCTTGAAGATTTTTTGACTTGTTCTTACTTGAACTAGTGTTGGTAGATTTGTAAATTGAACTCTTACCTTCATCTTCAAATTGATCTTCAATTTATAGATGATAAAATGCTTTGAATATTCTGTTTAAAATGAATATAGTCGTTGGACACACTTCCCAAGTGTCAGATCTGTTTTAAAGCAATTAAACATGTGTTTATATTGTTGTCCATAACGTTCTTGACAAACGAAGAACATTCTTGATTTTGGGTTTGATGGAAAACGTGAATGAGTGAGTGAATGAGCTGTGAAATGCTAGTGGGTATTGTTTCAAATCAGATTTATGCATAACTTTCTACATAATAATGTAAGTACAATGTACTTGTGTCCTTGCTCACAACTCATCAATTTGGAGATCAATCTTAGGGTTGTTTTCCTCCTTTGGGCATTCAGCTCGAGTTCTGTGCTTGACCAATTCTTTGAGTAGTCTCAATACACTTTAAATTGTGGTTTAGATTGTGGAAAAAATATATGTTCTAATTATGGCTTTAAAAGAGAATAACCAGAATGTTCTATTGTAAAACCATAACATTCTTTGTTTCTGTTTTGTATGAGTGCAGGGTTTTGACAATTGTTATGTGTCATGCTTTCTGCTCTATACGTGTTGTTTTTTGCAGAGATTCAGTGTTGGTACTTTTGTCCTTGTTGTACTTTTTAATCATAAATCTCGAGATTGATCTTGCTTTTTGTTCTTGATGTTTTGTTTTGCCTTTATTGATCCTCTTTGAACGAATATGTCCAAAACGATCTTGTGTATATAATTCTATTGCTTTTATAATGAAGGCTGGTAATTTGTGATGAAGATTGACAACCCAAAACTATCTTGATTTAATGATAACTTTGTTCTTTCGCAAACCATAATGTTCTTGGATTTGTGTTGTATGAAAAAACGTGGCAGAAAGGATTTAGCAACTATCTAATGTCAGTCACTTGTCTCAGAAGCATGATGTGCTTTTTGCAAAAAGGTGCAGCAGTAGTGTCCTAGATGTACTTGCTCATCTTAACTATTAATTTTGGAGATTAATCTTCCTATTTTCTCTTCATGCATTGCTTTGCTTTTGTTGATACTTTTGACAAGTCTGTCCAAAATAATCTTGAGTATTTAATTTGTTCCTTCATAATAAATAATGGTGATTTGCAATGTAGATTTATGTATTTTCGCAACCTAGAATGATCTTTGAATTTAAGAAGACTTTGTTCTTAGTAAACCAGAACGTTCTTGGATTGATGCTGTGAAAGCCAGATCGATCTTTGTTTTTTTTGTTTAATAACCAGAACAGTCATGCTTTCTCAGATTGATCTTGCTTTTTCCAATTTGATTAAGACATGATTTGCTTTGATTTATAACATGGTGTAATCATTAATTGTTGTATGAATTTATTTGATCACCTTCTTCATGAAGATGCTATCTTGAAGATGTAATAATCATTCTCTTGAATGATTGATATATGATATATTCTTTTTGAGATTCTTTCATTATTGAGTAGATACTTATGCACTTTGATGATGTGAATGGCTTCTTGCTAGTTCACTTATGCAATTCATCTTCCTTAAATAAAAATCAAGTGCAATCATTAGTAGATCATCATTCATAAAACTGAATCATTTATTTCATAAAGTTTGTTGTCATTAAAACATACATCAAAAAGATTTTTACCTCAACAATCATACTTTAGTGCTTCATAAGGTTGACGAAAAGCCTTCCCTACTAGTCTACTACAAAGAAAGATCATACTATACCCATGCTTATTTTCTAGTTGGATTTCCTATTATAAATATAGACTAACCAATTGGTAATTGATCCAAAATTATAGAAGATTTTACTTTAATTCAGTGCATGTTTTCATTTTCTTTGGCCCTTCCAATCTCAACTATACTCCAAAAATAATTACATAGATGCAAATAAATTAATATCCCTAAAGTTGAAACCACAAACAAGTCATCCTACTTTAATGATTCATAAAATTGAAGAAATGCATCTCCTATTATTTTACTACAAGGAAATGTAATATCATACTAAGGCTTATTTTCAGGTTGGATTTCTATTATAAATAGACTAACCAATTGGAAATTGTTCCAAAAATATAAAAGATGCTACTTTAATTCAATGGATGTTTTCATTTTCTATGACTCCTTCCCATATCAAATCTACACCAAAAATATTATACATATGCTAATGAATTAATATCCTTAAAGTTGCAACCACAAAAAAGTCATCATACTTTATTGTTTCATAAAATTGAAGAAATGCATCTCCTACTATCTACTACAAAGAAATGTAATACCATACTAAGGCTTATTTTCAGGTTAGATTTCTATTATAAATAGAGTATAACTAACTAGAAATTGATCCAAAATTATAGAAGATGCTACTTTAATTCAATGCATGTTTTCATTTTCTTTTGTCTCTTTTCCATCTTGACTATACACCAAAAAAGTTATATATATACTAATGAATTCATATCTCTAAAGTTGCAATTACAAAACGTCATTCTAATTTAGTGTTTCATATGGTTGAGGAAAAGCTTCCCCTATTAGTCTACTACAAAGAAAGATCATATCATACGAATGCTTATTTTCTAATTGGATTTCCTATTATAAGTAGAGAATTACCAATTGGTAACTAATCCAAAATTATAGAAGATACTACTTTAATCCAATGCATGTTTTCATTTTTTTTTGTCTCCTTCCCATCTCAACTATACACCAAAAAAATTATATAGATGCTAATGTATTAATATCCCTAAAGTTGCAACAACAAAACGTCGTACTACTTTATTCTTTAGACAATCGAAGAAAAACATGTCTTGCTAGTCTACTACAAAGAAATGTCACACCAAACCAATCCTTATTTTCAGATTTGTTTTCTTATTATAAATAGAGAATAACCAATTGGTACTTGATCCAAAATTATAGCATATGCTACTTTAATTCAATGCATGCTTTCATTTTATATGGCTATTTCCTATCACAACTATACACCAAAATATTTATACATATGGTAATGAATTAATAGGTGCGATTATTTCAGATTTTTTCATTAACAAATTATTTTTTAAAATCATAAATCATTTTTCATTGTTTGAACGTTTTTTTTTCCAGATTTTTTAAAAACCATTTTGTTAAAAAAAACCATTTTTTGACTAAAAAATAAAAAGTTAAAAATAGTAGCTCTCACATTCACCCTTGCGACAGATGAAAGAGAAAGATGCTACTAATTTTAAAAACACGGGTGAGAAAATGATGTAATTACCCTTACCCTTTTTGAAAAATCCAAAATTGTGCTCCATCAATTTTTACTAGAGTTTTCTCCTATGTTTTAGCGGGCTGGGCGGGCCGGCCCATTCAGGCTAGCCCATTTTGACAGCTCTAGTTTCACACACTCAATTGTGACTGTTCTTCTCCTTCCATGAGACTTTGATATAGGTTTTCATCAAGTAAATTTTCTTCTCCTTTTCGATTTTTCCACATCGTATTTTTGCTGTTTCTATGCCTTTTATTTGAATCATTTTATTTTTACATTATTCATATGTTGATACTATTTTTTTCATCCTTTTGTAGGTTTATTTATTACTTATTGAGGAGTACTTAAGGTACATTAATCAATTTTGAAATATGTCTAAGAAATTATAATTAGAAAAGTCATGTTTTTTTATGGTAATTTTGTAGTTTAAAAAATCACTTTTATAAAATTGTATACAAATTGATCAAAAATCATATTTTTAAAAAAATCATTTTTATGATAGTAAACAAACGGAAATCAAAAAAATCATTTTTAAACAAATCTCTACAAAATAATCTCTAAATTTTTTTTTAATTAAAAATCATTTTTATTTAAGTTCAAACAAATGCACCTAATATCCCTAAAGTTATACAAAATAGATTAAAAAAAAAGTGAGACAAAAGATTAGTTCATTGACCTAATTACAATCCATTTTGATTAAAACCTAACTGCGAAAAATATATTAGTTTGAGATCTTATTACAAATATTTTAAGTTTAATGGCCTATTAAAAACCCCCAAATCATAACTTAGAGACTTATACAGTAATAAAACTTGTGTAAAATAATTATTTTAATTTTTTTTTTGTTGATATTTCTTCAAACACTCTTGAATATTTATCCCATTAAGACACGAAGCAACCATCGATGATGAAGACAATTCGAACGAAGATGAATATAAATTAAATTATAGTAAATGAATTTGTGTTTATGTGTTATACATGTGTAAATGTTAGTGACATAATAGTTGTAATTGATTGACACTATAAAAATTATTTACGTGTATATGAATAAAATAATATTATTATTATTATTATTATTTTGATTAAAAGAGAATATTAAATAGTAAATTGATAATCGTTAAATTCTAACTTAATTATTCTTAAGTTGAATGTCTCGAATTTGAATCAGGACATGTGAACCACAAAAAACTTTTTTAAATGCAGTTTAAATGCGGATTTAATAATGCAATATTAATTTTGAATATAACAGTTTCTTTTTATACAATTAAATTAAATGCTAAAAAAACCTTTTTTATATAACAGTTTCTTTTTATACAATTAAATGCGGATTTAATAATGCAAATTTTGTTTTCTATTTTAAGAAATGCAATATTAATTTTTTCCAGACATTAAAGGAAAGACAAAAGTGAAAAACAAATCAATGCAAATAAATCATTTCTTTAATGTAGCATAAAAAATATTCATTCCTTTGACTTCGTTACCACTTGATTTTATAAATATGTGACAATCAACACACTCGTTTTGCACAAACCCTTATAAAGTTCCAGTCTCAAATCTCAAATGGCTGCCATTTTCAAGCTTCTCTCCCTCACTCTCTTCCTTGGCCTCGTTTCCCAAGGTATGTTTAACTATTATCTCAAATTGTTGTCGTTAACAAACAAAAAACATGTTTGAAGTTGAATCGGTGGAGAATATTAAAGTTCTTTTATGGTGTTGGTTAAAACATAAGAAAAAATAATTCTTTTTCGATTTGACTAATTGGTATCTTTCAATCTTATCTTTGTATTCCTCCTTAAGAGTTTTATTTTGCCACATGCTCTTTGTACTTAAGTTCTATAATGGTTGTTGTTTATACCATTATCTTTTGAGCTTTTAAAACTTTTTGTATTTTTTCTAGGCACATTTTGAGCTTAGATAATTTAATATATTCTTTTTTGTTTTTCCAAACGAAAAAGAAATGTATAACTATATTTTTATAATTTTGATACACTCTGTAGCTGTTGCGATATCAATACTTCCTACATTAATATTTAGTTTCTTTTTCAATGTTAAATGTTTAATTCATGGTTCATACTTTTTCAGCTTATGGAGAATGCTCCTTGAATGACATTGCCATTAATCAATACAAAACTTCAAGTTGGGCGCATGGAATGCCAGTGTGGAATGTCAACATAACCAACAATTGTATTTGTACTCAGTCACAAGTGAAGCTCAATTGCAAAGACTTTCAAACATATTTATCTGTTGATCCAACAATATTGGGCAACCCATCTAATAATGAGTGTCTTGTCAATCAAGGACAACCCATTTATTATGCTAAACCTCTCAACTTTGCCTATGCATGGGATCCTAAGTTTCCATTTCAACCAATTTCTTCCGAAATTGAATGTTCTTAGGGTTAGAAGAAAAAAAATACAATAGTAGTAATAAACTATGGATTGAATGAAAAATCCTGAAATTAAACCTATGAGACCAATGCAGCAATATATATGGTAATTTATCAATTCCTTTTTTATTATTAATCAAATATTAAATTTTTATTATCTTTTTTTTTTTTACCGACATAATCATTTGTTTTATGTATGCGATTATTTTTCTCGTTTATTTATGTATCTTTACCTTTTTCTCCCTGCTCTCTTATTTTAACTATAAGTGTGGATTTTATTAATTCAATTGATATTTTTTCCTTACTCTTAAAACCACCATACGTTGTCTTATGATTAGTAACTCAAGTGATTAAATTTTCTCCTTAAAAAAAGCGATTAAGTTTTCATTGAATATTCTGTTTTTTACTCACATTGAAAATTGAAAATTCTATTAATATGAATATTTTAAAATAATTATCATTATTATTAACTGTTATAACTTATAAATTTCAAAGATACAAACTCATAACTTTTTTCCCTAAATAAATAACTTTTTTTTTTTTGTATACGTTGCATTAGACATTACTTAAAATAATATGTTATCTGTACTTTTAATAGCATTGAAATT
>JBBPBP010000003.1:10094287-10134731 GCA_037974735.1 Cicer chorassanicum
ATTAATTAATTTATATTTATTATACATTTTCAAAAGAATTTAATTGTTATACATTATCAGTATATAAAAAAAGTTAGACAATATAAATTTTTTTATATTATATATCAATTAAATTCTTTTCAACAACTAATAATAATTTATAAATTTATATAATATCAATTCAGGTAAAAAATATACTAAATACTATATATAAGATGTCGTTGAAATTCTAAGATAATTAATAGTATTAATATTTATCATTAAACAAAAACTTAAAACCACTTAATAAATTTTATTTTATATTTATATGTATATTTGTATAATACATAAAGAAGAAAGACTCTTTAAATGTCGTAATCTCATCTTTCGTGAAAGAAAAAAAGTTGTAATCTCATCTTCCCATCTTACAAGTGAACAAACAATAGGTATACCAGCTGGAGCGTTGATTTCATTGGTAACCATTATATGTGTTTATGAAGAAATCCTCGCTGTCCATACACGCTCTCTTCAATATTATCCAAAGCAATATTCTTTTGCCATCCTGCACTAATTTCCCAAATCCCCAAAAAGACATCACCAAAAGCCAACACACACCCTTTACCAAAGAAAGCAAAATAGTTACAGCTAAAATACCTAAATAACAAATATTCTTTCAAAACAAAATTATTATTAATTTTTGAAACCCATCAATTTTGATAGAAACCGTAGAGAATAAAAAATAAAGCTACGGTCACCGTAACCGTGACCGTGGTCCCCACCACCATGGCTCTTTGTCAAGGGTCAAATCTCTGTTTACCGTTCTTTTACGTCGAAGAACCGTCACCGTTAACGACTCTTGGTATTCTTTCATTTGACGCCGTCAAAACGATGTGCCGTTTAATCTCTCTTTATAAATCACTAACCAACGTTGAAATCCACCGACTCCGTCGCCACATCATCAAATCAAAAGGTGTGGCCCACCTTAATTCTCTCGACGAATGTTTCCTCCTAAACCTCGCTTGCGCTGAACGCCTCGAAGATCTCAACTTAACAGCCGCCGCCGTTTCACGTCTCGGCTCACGCTGCACAAACAAGTGCCTCAGCCAATTCGACGCCGTTTACGCCGACATAAAAAACGGCGCCATGGATTTAAAAAAACTCGAATTCGGCACGAAAAATGTTGAAAAAGTAATCGAGAAAATGGAGAAACTCGTTTCTGCAACGAGACACCTTCACACGGCAATGGAATCTTTATCCGAAATGGAAGTTTCGGAAAAGAAGATCCAACGGTGGAGAACGATGAGAGCAAATAATGGTCTTAAGGTGAAAGTTGAAAGTTTCAATGATAGGATCATTTATCATAAAAGACAAGTTCAGTATTATAAGCAAATTTCGCTTTGGAATCTTACGTTTGATAAATTTGTTGGATTAATGGCTCAGATTATATGCATTACTTATGCTAGAATCGCATTTGTTTTTGGATCTTTGCTAACGGGTTGCAACAACAACAATAATAATAACAATGAAGTTGTTAAGGTTAAAGGTGTTTTTCGAATGAAGTTTGAGAATCGTTGTTGTAGAATGGAACATCAAGAGTTGTATAAAATAAACCTTTGTATCTTTGATAAAGACGAGGAATCATTGAAGAAAAGTGGTAAGAATCATATGGGTCATGTTTTGAAGAGCAATAAAATTGGTGTGATAAAGTTTAATAGTCAATCTCCGGCGCCGGCGGTGGGTTTTACCGGCAGAGAGGTGGCGAAGAATAATAGGGTTTTTCGGTTGGCGCCGCAGTCGACGGTGGGTGGAGTAGGGCTTTCACAAAGATATGCAAATGTGATTTTGTTTACGGAGAGGATTGTGCATGCTGCGTCGGCGATTGGAGATGACGCGCGCGCGTTGTTGTATGAAATGTTGCCGGAGAGATTGAAAGTGAAGTTGAGAGGGAAATTAAGGAGAATGTGGTTGAAATGGGAGGAGAATTTGGAGGGAGAAAAGGAGGGGGACGGGAAATCCACGGTTGCGGAAAGGTGGCGCGACACGGCGGAGGAGGTGATGGTTTGGTTGGCGCCTTTGGCACATGATACGCTGAGGTGGCAAGCGGAGAGGAATTTGGAGAAACAAAAGTTTGAGACTAAACCAACTGTTTTGTTGTTGCAAACTTTGCATTATTCGAATTTGGAGAAAGTGGAGGAAGCTATTGTGGAAGTTTTGGTTGGGTTGAGTTGTATATATTGGTCCCAAAAACAATGGTAGTATATATGGTGAGGATTTTTTATGCCCCCACAAGCTATTGTTTTTTTTTAATATGTTGAATGCTTTGATTATATTTGTTGATAAATTTTAGGTGTTGCAATTTAAAATTTATCGTGAAATATAGTCGTGAGTATAATCTTCAAATCAAATTAAGTTGGTGATTAGATGAGACAATTTCTCAACCTTGAAGTTAATTTTGATTTGAAAAGTGTATTTAGGTCACAATGTGATGACCGAAGATTAGTGTTGACCGTTAAGAAACAATGGCAATTGAAAATTATGTATTTAGTTTTTATGGAAGTACAAAAGCAAAAAAATTTATTTTAAATTTTTTTTAGTGTTGTTAACGCATTTGTTAGTATGATATTTTAAATAATTTTTTTTTTTATTGATTTTAAATTTTTATTTATGAGTTACATTAACAAGTGTTATATAATATTTGTTAAATAATTAAAATTAGTAATTTTATCTTAAAAAACAAAAAAAAATTAAAACTTTAAATACACAATTTTTAATATATTTTTAATGAAAATTTTCTATATTATCATATATAAATATTTTTAGAGCACTTATTAGCATTTCCATTAAAAAAAGTGTAGTAATGAACCATTTTTGGATGTAGAGTTGCATATAAAATAGGTCAATAAAACTTAGCAACAATCTCTTAGCTTCCATTTTGTTGTTTTCTTCTTTTCTTCACTCAATGTGGTTAAGAGCCCATTTTTAATTTGAAAGTATCCATTTAAATCATTTTTTTCCTTTTCTTTTATCTAAAGAAGTTATTTCCATATTTATTTTGTTTTTTGTATTTTTATGATTTTGTCGTCTTGGCACGACATTGTGTTTGTTCATTGTTTTGGTGTAGTGCTATTTTGATTCTCCGTCTTGTTGTTGTGTTTAGTTCACATTAACATATCAATTTCCATTCATTATAGATTCAATTAATAGATTTGGTGTCTTCAATGTTATAACTCTAGAGGCACGAGTATTTTAGACAATTCAATTTTGTCATATTTATAGGTCTTGTCATATTTGTAAGCATTTTGTTGTTGCATACTATTAACATGAATATTGTGAGTTTATTCTCAAATTCATTATTTTTGGTTTTATCAACTTTGAATTGTATTGTTCTCGATCAATCTAATTTTTATCAATTTAAATGAATGGATATATTTTTTAGTAAAAAAAAAGGTTTGTTGAAGAAGCATTATGTATAGAAGAAAATAATTCAAGAGATCGACAAACACATAGGATGTATATAGTACATGTCAACAAAAAAAATTATTACTTTATAAAAGTTAAGGTAAGAATTAAATTGTCCAAGAGAGTATGACTATTTGTCACGAGGAATAGTTGGGTTATACTCTCTCTTAAAGAGAGTGTGATTTAAGGTTCTTTTACACATATAAAGGTAAGAATTAAATTGTCCAAGAGAGTATGATTTGAGAGTATGATTCAATAGGTTTGTCATGATATGGGAATTGAATAGGTTATGGAAAAAGAGTGTTGATTATTGAGGAGTCAAGTATATGTGCTCTTTCTAGAAGATTGTGAACATATTTTGTTTGGAAAGTGTTCATGCCACTAGAGAAATCAAATTTTTTACTTCAATACTAGAAAAATTATGGAGTTGTCCTAAATATCTTGGAGAAAATTTAACTTGTTAAGTTGTTTGGTAGGATGAGAAATGAAGGAAGGAAAATATTCCACGGTAAAAATAGTGTCATCTGCATAGATAAGTAAACTATGCTCAAACTTTTCGTTAGTTAATTTCAACAAAAAAAAATTGTGATATGATAAATTTTTTTACCACTTCTATAGATTTAATATTTTGAAATTTAGGATCATTTGTATGCAAGATCCATTTTGATAGATAAATATTTTATTTGGTATTAGAGAAAGAGAATGCAAGAAGAATTATGAATATTATCAACGTTTTCGATGATATTTTTATAGGCGTAGAATGTTTTTTTAGTTAAATTTTTTTAAATGTTTATTTTTATGGATTGTTAGTTTTTCACAAGAAATTATCGAAGATTTTAGTAATAAATAATATATAATTGAAGGATGTAATTTTAGATACTGTTTTTGTTAAATTATATAAGTTAATAGTGTTAGAAATATAAATATAAAGTTAATTAGAGTTTAAGTTAGTTAATTAATCTTCTTCTAAGCTTTGTATAAAGAGTCATGTATTAAATTTTTAGTATATTTTAATTATGAAATTTTATGAGCGGTAATAATACTCAGTAATTATTGGTCCAAAGCGCGCCTACAATTTCCTTTATGTGAATGTTACTGGAGGGGGAATGGGATGGGGCTGCATCGGATTCAAACCCTAATATGAGTGGTGACTCATGATTATATTCAAGATAATTACTGTAGGAGCAGGTGGTGGTAATATTACCCACCTAATGTGGGATTGAAGAGGGGACTATTCTCCACATGTTCAAGGCAGGTATGTACTAGACTTGTGTCTCAAAATTTATTAACTCATTTTCTCTCTTTTGATTGCAAGGACTGGGATTTCATCAACCTCAACAACATTGTGAACACTACTAAGAAACATGTATTTCGAACGAAATTTTCGAACGGATTGAAGTTTGTAGGAATGGTATTTTGCATTTCGGACAGACTTGGGACAGTTTTCCATTACAAATAAGTTTGGTCTCAAATTTGTCTGAGTATTATACGATTTTGTATATTCAAGATGATTTCCCACATATTTCGTACAAAATCGGTTAAATAAAAAAGTTTGTCTGAAATGCGTCTAAAATATTGAGATGGAATTCATATGGATTGTATTTTTTTTAATGAAAATATATTTAAAATGTTTTTACTATTTTTTAATAAAAAGTAAACTAAAAACAAAAAATTGCATACCCCGCCCAGTCACTAAAAATACCCGCCTTTGAGATTTTTATGGAACCCTTAAACGAAAATATGTGTAGAGATAAATTTATAACATCAGCTACAAAGGTAACTGGATAAGGGTAATGAAGCAGAGAAAATGGCGGAGGAAATATTTTTTTGCACCTTTTGAATATGCTCGGTTGTTAACATTGAGAGAGAAGGATCAACGTTCATCATTTTGTGCTTATTCTTTTTTCACAGTGTGAAACGAAAACGAAAATCAAATCCAAAATCCTAACGTTTCGTCTTCCGTTACCCCTACAATCTGTTCATATTCACTAGAAGAAGAAAAAGTTATGCTCCAAATCACACAAAGGGAAGTCGTATTACTCTAAGGAAACAACAAAGACTCAATCCGTTTGCACAATTGTAGGTGACTGTGAGTACCAATTTCTTTTCTTTATATTTTGTACATAATAAAATCAATCATTAGTCCACTTTCACTCTCTACATATTAGTTAATATTTAAAATGAATGGGTGTGGTTCATTGTTGTTTCACGTGAGTTTGATTTTATCTGCTTTTGTTATATGTGCTGCGTTTTTTTGTTATATGTGATGCGCTTTTACACACACGTAGCACTCTCTCACTCTCTGTCAAACACACTTATATACCAATTTTCTTACTCTTCTCATACCCATCAACGTTCTTGTTTTTGTTAAGTTTTGATTTTGTATTAAATATTATCTTTGATTTTTCAATTGCACTTGAACCTAGTTTTGGTTTGTGAAATAAAAATAATTTTGGTCTTGTTGGATTTATTGATAAAAATGTAGAAGTGGTATTTATTCTCATCTTAATGAAGGAATTCGTGTAAACCAATTGCAAAAATAACATTTCATTTATCACGTTGATTACTATTTTCTACTGCAACTATCATACAAATATTTTTCATTTTGGTTCCTTAAGTTCTTTTAAGTTTCACTTTAGTGTTTTAAGTTTTGTTCATTTCATTTTATTCACTTAAGTTATAAATGATAGACATTTTGGTCCCTTAAGTTATTGTTATCTTGTTTTCGTCCCTTAAGTTATAAACGTCAAACATTTTGATCTCTTAAATTACAAAAATTAGACATTTTGATTCCCTAAGTTACAATATTAAACACTATTAGGAATGATCTAAGTGTATAATGTTTGTAATTTAAGCGACCAAAGTGCTTAATGTTTGTAACTAAAAGAACTAAAATTGAATGAAAATATCTTGAGGAACCAAAGTGTCTAAAGATTGTAACTTAAGAGAACAAAATGAAACGAACAAAACTTAAGGGACTAAAATGAAACCTAAAAATAACTTAAGGCACAAAAGTGTAATATTTACCCTTAAATTTATCATAATACTTTTTATATGCATACATTATTGCTATAATGTCGATTAATAAATTTATTATTATTATTTTCTCTTTTAAGTTGGTTTCAAAAAGTTTTATTACTTTGGTTTGTCATGTATACCAAATAGCAATGACCTTCAGTAGCATGATTGACAAATTTCCTCATGAAACAAGCAAAATTATATTTCTATTTCTATGTTGGTATATGATAAAATATTTGTTAAAGTGAGGCTTACTTGTTTTTTTTTTTCAGCTACCCTTTCTATCTTGCAAGAGAATTTGTGAAATTTCATTCTTTAAGGTTACGTAGTTTTCTTTTAACTTTAGATATCCATGTCACTTATCACTTATGTAATTTTATCTCAAATTAATAGTCAATAAATTATTGCAAGTATATCTTTTTGAAGAACGTTTTATTTCACTTAACAGTTGTTTGTTTGGTAGTTGTTATGTCCTTATTGATTTTTTTGATTGAAATTTCATATGAAGAAACTAGAGTTGCTTAAGATTTTAAGCTACTTGAGCTTATTTAATTAGCCAATTCCATTAAGTTCAATGAATCAATTACTCTATATCATATATAATAGTTACGAAATTGCTATATATATATATATATATATATATATATATGCATTGCTCAATCTATTTACACAAAACAAAATATGGAAATTGCTAGATTTGTATATGCATTGCTCAATATATTTGCATCAAACAAAATATAGAAATTCCTGAGCACCGAAAATGGATGTATAAGAGACTTCTTTCAAATCAGACATGATTGAGAATTGAATTTGTTAACGGTGTTTGAGATTTTGTGAAGCATGCAATAAAGAAAACCAATTTTTTTGATAATGGGGGTAAACTTAGGTGTCCTTGCAAAAAACATAGAAACATAGATTTATTAACTCCAAGTGAGGTTATGGTTGACTAGTATAAACATGGCTTCAAGCCAAATTATTGGTGTTGGGATTCATATGGGGGGAAGCTTTGAGTTCAAATAATAGAAATACAAATAACATGAACAAGGAAGATACATCGAGTCAGTCTTTAGATGTCGAGCCACAAAGAAATCCATATGAGTCTATGATTTTTGATGCAATTGGGTCAGAAATTATGGACCAATTTGAGCAACCCATGGAGGAACCTCCAAATAAGGAAGCCAAAGTTTTTTATGATTTGTTACAATCTGCACAAAGACCATTGTGCGATGGTTGTGATACACATTCTGAATTGTCTATGGCGGTTAGAATGTTGAGTATTAAAGCTGAAGGGAATATATCGCAACAAAGCTTTGATGAGATACTTCAAGTTATGAAAGAGGGTATGCCTAATGATAACTTGCTCGTCTCTAATTTTTACAGAGCAAAGAAGTTGGTATCAAAACGTGGAATGGAAAGTAAACTTATAGATTGTTGCATCAAAGGGTGTATGTTGTACTACAATGATGACCAAATAGAAAAAGAGTGTCAATTTTGTCATGCTCCAAGGTACAAGGTAGGTAAGGGTGGTAAGGAGGTGCCTTTAAAGCGTATGCATTATATACCACTCACACCAAGGTTAAAGAGATTATACGCGTCTATGAATTCTGTACACCATATGAGATGGAACTATGAGCATCAACAAGTTCAAGGTGTCCTCGAACATCCTTCAGATGCTGAAGCATGGAAGCACTTTGATCTAACACATCCAAATTTCTCTTCTAAACCACGCAACGTGAGACTTGGAATATGTGTTGATGGGTTCACTCCCTTTGGTCAATCTGGTTCTCAATATTCGTGTTGGCCTGTAATTGTGACTCCTTACAACCTTCCTCCTTGGATGTGCATGAAAACTCCTTATTTGTTCTTGACAATGATCATTCCTGGTCCTCACAATCCCAAAAGTAAGATTGATGTGTATTTGCAGCCTTTGATTGATGAATTAAAGTTATTGTGGGAAGATGGTGCTTTAACTTATGATATTTCCAAAATACAAAATTTTGTAATGAGAGTTGCATTAATGTGGACAATTAATGACTTTCTTGCATGTGGAATGTTGTCAGGATGGATGATCGCAAGAAAATTGGCATGTCCCTATTGCATGGAACATACAAAAGCATTCCGCTTGAGGCATGGTGGCAAGGCATTGTGGTTTGATTGCCATACACAATTATTGTCAAATGATCACTTATTTAGAAGAAATAAAGATGCATTTTATAAGAATATGATTGAAAAGTCAGAACCCTCTCATAGGTTGACTGGGGAGCAAATATGGCAGAGAGTTCATATGAACTCAATGATAATTGATAATGATGAAATTCAAATACTAGGGTATGGAATTGATCATAATTGGAGAAAACGAAGCATTTTTTGGGATTTGCCTTATTGGAGCACTAATTTGATTCGGCATAATCACGATGTCATGCATATTGAAAAAAATGTGTTCGATAATGTGTTTAATATTGTTATGGACATTAAAGGGAAAATTAAAGATAACATACAGGCAAAAATGGATTTGAAAGAGTACTACAAACGCAAGGACTTTGAAATACATGAACAAAGTAATGGGAGGAACATAAAGCCCAAGGCAAACTACACATTTACTTTGGAACAAAAAAGAGCGATTTGTGAATGGGTAAAAAGTTTAAATATGTCAGATGGATATGTTTCAAACTTGGCTAGATGTGTTGACATGAAGGAAGGAAAGTTACATGGAATGAAAAGTCATGATTGTTATGTGTTTATGGAACGTTTACTTCCAATTTCTTTTATCTCATTACCAGAACAAACATGGAAGCCTTTAAGTGAGCTTAGTCATTTCTTTAGAGATTTATGCTCAACATCAGTACACATGGATGATCTTATTAGCCATGAACAAAATATTCCAATTGTGTTATGTAAATTGGAACGCATTTTCCCGCATGGTTTTTTTTTTACTCAATGGAACACTTACCTATTCGTTTGCCATATGAAGCGAGAGTTGGCGGTTCAGTGCAATATAGATGGATGTATCCCTTTGAGAGGTATTATATCTAGCTTATTGAATCCATCGATAGTTCATTTTTTTCAAGTTGTGCGTGTTAATCACAAATTATTTTCTTTATTTATTGTAGATTTCTACATCACCTTAAAAAGAAGGTTAAGAATAAGGATCATGTTGAAGGATCGATAATTGAGTCATACCTTATTGAAGAGATTTCTCAATTTTGCACATACTATTTTCAGTCAAACATGCAACCATACAATGCTAGCATTGGAAGAGAGGCAAATGAGGACGATTTATCACAATCTGTCTTTTCCATTTTTAATTTGCCTGGCCGATTTGGTGGTGAATGCAAAGTTCGTTTTTTGGAGGATAAGGATTTCAATGTTGTCATGAATCATATATTAATCAATTGTGATAAGATTCAACCTTATATTGAGTAAGTACGTTGTTTAAAGAAAAATTCTTCATTTCCTAATATGATGAATTTAATTGAATGAAAATGATGTTACAATAGGATCTTTGTGGAGGCATTACGCATAGTTCATCCTAATATGAGTGATGAACATGCAGATAAATGTATTGAAGAAAACTTTGCATCATGGCTGAAAGAACAGGTAAGTATATTTTGAAAAATATTTACATACATACTATATTTTACATATACTTATAACAACACTTTTATTATTGAAATATTTTTATAGGTTTGCAATGCATCAAATAATGTGTTAGATCCAAATATGCAAGCTTTAGCATGGGGCTCTTTGAGAATTGTAAAAACATGGTCTGTTTATTTTGTGAATGGCTTCACATTTCACACAAAAGTACATTCAATTGAAAAGTCTTCAATGAATTGTGGAGTGTGTTAAAAGTACATGCTACGGTGAATATGAAAATGACTTTTATGGTCAACTTGAAGAAATCCTTCAAATTGAATATCCTGAAACACCATTGAAAAAGGTTGTGTTGTTCAAATGTGAGTGGTTTGATCCTACAATTGGTAGAGGAACAAAAGTGAATGAACAATACAATATCATTCAAATTTGACATAATCGTCATTATGGAAAATATGATCCCTTTATGGCTGCACACAAGGAAACTCAAGTGTATTTTGCTCTACATCCAATAAGAACAAGAAGTAATGCAGATTGGTGGTTTAAAATCAAAACCAAAGCTACGGGTGTGATTGAGGATCCACAAATTGGTGCATTTGCATATCAAGAGGCTTTCCAACATCAAAATAGTAGTAACATCTCAATTGACATTGATTTGCCAATTACTTTATTGGATAATGATGGAAGATTTGACGAGGTCAATCAATTTGATGATGAAGATCATGGGTTGATTAACGAGGATGTTATGGACGATGACAATGAAGATGAGGAAGAAAAAGAGATGATGGATGGTGAGCGAGATGAAGATGAATGGTTTAGTGATTAATGTGACAAAGAAGAATAAATTTGTATGTTTTAATAGTTGTAATGATGTTTTATTATTTTGAACCTTGATATATCATTGTTGTGGGTCAATATATTATATAATTTGTTTTATTGAAGTTTAATATATGTTTTTACCGGTTTCACTTTAAAATTTCTTTCGATGTAGTTATTTAGATATAAATTAATTTTTTATTTTAGATGTCTGGTAGAGGTACAAATAGAGGTGGAATGATTTCATCCTCTCGAGGTCGACACTCATCTGGTAGAGGGATAATTGCTTTAAAAGTTTCACCTACTATACCATCTCAACATGTATCTCCAAATCAATCATTATTACATGTATTACCTACACCATCAATACACATAAACACTACACCATCACCAACCCAAACAACAACACCACCCCAAAATCCAACTCCAACTTCAACGCCTTCACCATCCCAAAATCCAACTCCAACAACATCACCATCCCAAAATCCAACCTCAACACCATCACCTATTCTACCTCAAACTTCTGAACAAAATTTTTCACACACTCAATCATCAACCATTGAATTCGAGGAAGATGAACAAGTTGAACAAGAATGTCTTCAAGAAATAGAGCCTTTGGAAATGAGTAAGTTACATAATATAATTTTGATAAAGCAATTAACTTATATTTTTGTATAGAATTATGAATTCATTTGCGCTAATAATATGTTTGTATTAATAGGTTTAGTCCATCAACTGTTATCCATTTCCTTTCAAATTCCATTAAGAGCAAATTTGATTGGTTTTGTCCTACATGGAGACATGCAACAAGTGGTATGCGAGATTTATGGTTTTCTGAATTTAAGGTAAATAGATAGTTAAACTCTAATATATTTAATTGATATATTGTACCAAAGACACTTGAAAAATTTAAATTGCTTACATGTTATCTGAGTTAAATTTTGTAGAAGTACTGTTGATGGGACCCTAAATATGATCAAGGATTCGCCAAATTTTTTATATTAAGGGAGAATCTCGATTTAGAGGTATGATGTATCAAGAGAGGCAAAATTATGAAGAAAAAAAATCCAAAATACAAGCCAAAATACATTCCTACACCAATATGGAATCAATTAATACATCATTGGGCATCAGATAAAAAGTTTAAGAATTTATCTGTGGCAAACATCACAAATCGTAATTCAAACAAAGGTAGCTCTATACATACAGGTGGTTCTATATCTATGGAAGAGCATGTACGTAGGATGGTAATACACTTGATATTTCTTTGCTTGAACATTTACTTTTTAAATAACATGTTGGTTGAAACTTATCACATTCAATATATGGAAAATTGTAGGAAGAAGCCACAGGAGTCAAACCTACTATGGAGGAGATATTTGCTAAATGTCATATAAAAAAAGGGTAAGTCATGGGTTGATAATAAAGTTGAGAAAACCTATGTATGTAGTGTTAATTTTAATTTATCTATAACTTTTTAACATTACAAATTTAGGGTTGTTTGTTATTGAAATTACTAACAACATTCAAATGAAATATTTTGTAGGATGATTTTAGAAAGAGGAAAACAGAGCTTTTGGAAGTATCTTTGTCTCAAAATGAAGATGGAGAAGGATTGTCATGTGAAATCCAGAATATGCTAGATGATTTGACTATTTGGAAGGAAGTAGTTCCTGAAGGTAAAAAAGGAAAATTATATGGTTTAGGTTCAATTGGTACAAATATCTCTTCAAAGTGTACTAGTGGTTCATTATCAATTTCATCTAAGGAAACAAACATAGAACAAGAGTTAGTAAAATGGAAAGAAAAGGTGAAAGAGCAAGAACTTATTAATCAAGACCAAAAACACAAATTGGAGCAACAACAAAAGAGAATTAAGTCAAATGAAGGCAAGCTTGTTGCTTTATATGGAAATTTGAATATGCCATTGCCTCCAAACTTTGCTTATGGGACACCTATGCAAGAAGATCCAAATGAAATTGGTGAAACCTCTAATGGAAACAATGATGGTAATTTTGGATTTGATTGATAAATTTGATCTAGATCTATGAGAGTCTTTAAATGACTTTAGTATTATTTTCTTTTGATATATACTTAAGAGCACTTTGATGACTCTAGTTCGTGTATTGTATTTTTGAATGACGAAAGTAGCACCCTAGTTTGTATTATTTTGTTTTTGAAAAAAAAATTGGTTACTTTTTTTATCTGTGTAAAACAAATTTTAAAATAAAAATGATTATTTGAGCTGTGGAAAATCTATGTGAAACAAGCTCAAAAAAATCCGTCTGAAAAGCGTAGGAAAGTTTTACCGGATTCTGTCCGAAATACGTCCAAACATTACAACATATCACACAAATTTAGATTTTAAAGTTCGTATGAAAACCGTCTGAAATCTGTCGAAAACATATTTGGGATGGATTTGGGACAAACGTATTAATTTGCGACGTGGGTTTTTTAGACGGCACCCTATTCATTCAAATGTCGTCTGAAATTGTTATTTCGTTTGAAGTTTGTGTGAATGTTGTCTGATTTACGTCCCAAATTTGTCTGTAATGCCGTCTAAAAATGGCTATTTTCTAGTAGTGGAATGAAGCTCCCGATAATAAGTGACAAACAACTTTCATTACAACTTGCTAGCATTTATGGGTGAGGCGGAAGCAACCTCACAATGGTTGAGCGAAACTCATCAGCGATGAGGCGTGCAAAGGAAATGGTGAGCTTTTAAGGTGTAGAAGGCTGCTTCAAAGCTCTGATGGCAGATGGATCAAAAAGTTTAGCAGAAAGATTGAAGTTTGTGATGCGGTACACGTTGGGATGTGGGGCATGTCTCTAAGCTTGACATGGCTTGGAGGGAACATCTTTCCCATCCTAATTGTGGAAAATGACTCAAAAATCTCATCGATGTGATTACTAATACTTTGAAGGGATTGACATACTCAAATCCTCCACATTTGGCGTGAAGACAATTGTAGTGTTGATTGGCTGATAAACTTTAGTCTTACTTCATATTCTTGAAATCTTCTTGCTTTGGAGTCCCCTCCTATTGAAATTAAAATACTCATCTTCGATAATATTTCCTAGACTTGCACGATTAGGGGTGTGTGCTTAGCTTCTTAGTTATCTTTATTGTTCTTTCTTAGGCCTTTGGCTCTCTTTTCTACCAAAAAAAATATAGATACAATAATTTGATGTATCAACAATAATATAGTTTGTTTTATTATATTACAAACATGTGTCATTCCTATATCTTGAGTAAAAAATAAAAAATATATGCTACATTTTTTGTTTAATGATTAAAATCACTCTTACGTGGGAAAATATTTACAAGATCCATATCAATGTCGGGCCGTGATCAAGACAACTAGGGAAATAGCACCGTCATTTGAGACTCTGAGGAATTTATTATGGCTGATACAACTTGAAACATTGCTACACTATCAAATGCGGATATCGTGGAGGTACTGAGGACTCAAGTATCTCTCCAATTCATGTTGGACCTTGGTTTCCAACACATCATTTTGGAAAGAGATTCACTTAATGTTTTCAAAGCAATTCGAATCATGATCTATCTTATTTTGGAGCTATTATTGTTGATTGCAACAATTTATTAGTTTTGTTCTCCAATTATGAGGTCACTCATGTAAAAAGAAGTGCAAATGTTTCACCACATAATTTAGATAAGTTTGCTTTAATCTCTCCTAACTTTATATGGATTGAAGCATGTCCACCTTGTATTTTATATTCGATTACATCAGATATGGTTGTTCAATGAAATATCCTTCTTGTAAATGTGACATATGTAAGACTAAGGGTGGGAAAAGGTCAAGCCGCACGACAGAAGCCTATGGCTTGGCCTATTAAAAGTTTGACTCGACCTAATTCGTTTAGTAAAAATGCTAGACTCAAGCTTTTAAAAAAGCTTATTTATTTAAATATGTCAGATTTAGACTCTCTAAAAAGCTTATTAGGCTTGACCGGCTAACCCGTATATATGTAATCTTTAGATTTTTGTAAGAAAAACTCTTTATTTCATGTCTTTAAAAAGACTATTTATATTTGTAATAAAAACTCTTTATTAGAAATTTGAATCTTAATTTGTTTTTCACTTTCCGACGTCTATACTTATTTTTTTCTCTCAAAACCATTATGCTATAAATTCAAAGATTGTGATTCATTCTTTTATTTTATTTTATAATTATTGTTTATATATACATTAAGTCCGTTGCAAAAAGTTGAAAACATTAACGTTATTGACCTATTAGCCTTTTGAAATACATGTAAAATATTCTTTTCAAAAGGTTTAATACAAAATACATTTTTTTAATAAACTAATAAACCATACTAGACTTTTAATAAAGTTATGGCAAAATTTATGATAAAACTTTTAATTGGTAATAGGTTAAGTTCATACTCTAATATTTATACAAATTCCGATCTATTTATGTAAATTCTAATCTATTTAAATAAGCATGATCTATATATATATATATATATATAAATTCTGATTTATTTTCACCCTTATATAAAGCATAAAATGGAGGAAATATTTTTTTTTATAGAAGAAAATATTATATTTTTAGTATGAAGTTTTTCTCTCCGTACTTGTTTTTTTAGCAAATGGGTTTGCTGTATTATAATATTTCCCACAGAAAAAGAATGTTAGATTAACTCTCGGAAGCGATAGAAGTGGATGACTTGGAGACTTTCTCTACTTTACCAAATCGCCGCCTACTTCAATCACAAGATATCTTTTAAAATTGTATTCTTCATCCCTTGGGCACTCCCACCAATAAATAATCAAATAAGGCTTGCAATGTTTCAGCCTTAACAATTCGTTTGGTGTTGAAATCAAATCATTGTCCCCAAGGGCAATTTATTTTAAATAAGAAAGTAATTGTATTATAAACAACTACCCAATTCAATTTCTATACATGTTTTTCCCTATAAACTTACGCCTTAGAGTAGTTGGAACATTTTAAATCTTAAGGTTTTAGGTTGGCAGGAAAGATTCGTCTCAAGACTTATGCACAAGTATTGTTTAAAAATAACTAATGTCTTTTAAAAATAAAATTTAAGACAAGGAGATAGTATTCCGATTTAAGATAAATAAAATATTTTGATTCAAAATACTCATATAAAAATATTTACATTTACCTCCATACATTAGAATTATCATCACTAACCTTTATTTTGTTTACTGCCACATAATTTAAAGGGCATAAGTGCATTTATACTACACTCTACTATCAATTAAATAAACTAAAGTATTTTCTTCATTTATATTCAAATAAAATATTCATTCTTGATCAATAGACTACCGATAGGAAATATATACCAACTACAGCTTTTACATAGTTGTAATATATATATATAATATAAAGGTAACAGATATAATTATTGATAATTATACTACTTTGTCTTGAAAAATAAAAAGACAAATTATATATATTTATATATAGAATATTTTATTAACATCAACGTATAAAAAAAATATATTAAATTTATTTTTTAATTTTATTAAAAAAGTGAAAAATAACAATATTTATAATTAAAGACAAAGATAATATTTATGTATTCTCGTAGAAATGGGTCAAGTTACAATAATAAGTGTGAATTCTTTGATTGGTATGATGATGCATCTGTGACCGAATGTACTATTGCTGCTGCAATGCTAGCATAGATGAGAATGGTGTTGTCATTTTTAAACAAACGGAACTAGATAACCAAGTGATAAAAATCATTGATGAGCAGAAAAAGATGGTTGTTAGTCAGCATTTTTGCTAGTTTATTTATTATTATTATTATTATTATTATTATTATTATTATTGTTATTTATTTATTTTTTATGTTAGACATCATTTTAGTAATAATATAATTTGCCATATCTTATATACTTATAGGAGGCGTTATTAAGATGTATTTGAAGTAGTAGGTATGGCTAAAATGTATTTGGCAAATGACGTAAATGAATGTAATTTGATAGTGTTATACGTTGATGTATCTTCGCTGGTTTAGTAAATGAATCAAAGAATTTATATTCTATCTTAAAAGAGACTAACTTTATCACTTAGTGTTCTATATATAAAAACAGGACAATCTGTCAAGGTGACACAACCACCGTTCATTTCCAATCCCCTTATACTCTATAATATTTTCAAAGATGAATATACATACTTGCATACATCCATGAATCAACAATACCAGCTGTTACAATATTCAACATATGTAACATGACATAATGACTACACTCATAATTTGAAGTTTGTCTCTGACTCTAAAATTGAAATTACAAAAAAATGTTAAATGCATAAAATTGTTATAATATTATAAATGAAATTATTTATTTGTAAACAACTTACTATAGGAAAACTCCATGTTATCTTCGGTTTAACTCTCAAACCTAGCAACCTATAATAACCTTCGAAAGCTCTACAAAATAAAAATAATTATTAAAATTGTGTTATAAAACATATTACAATACTTATGAACAATATAAATAAATTAAATATTTATAAATCAACAATGTGACATATTTTTTTATCTGGTTTTCTTCTCAATGAATATATAAAAACTGCATTAAGCTCCTCAGGATTAATAATAAACAATTGCCAATGACGACTACAATAAACAATTAAATATATGATATATTCAATTTACTCTAATATAATAGAAATTACTTACTTTATGAGATAAGGTGCTAGGTAACAAATTCTTTTTTCCTCGTACAACTTCTTTTGAATGCGAACTTGAGCATTAGTTGAATCATTTTCACTTTGGATGAAACTTGGATCAATAAATCCATACACTTCACTCTTTCCTAAGTCAATACAACGACGATCTAGATACCTAAGATATGAAACTTAATTTTCATTATAAATGAAATTCGTAATTTGGCAAAGTTTACAAATTTACAAATAAAACATACTTACGTTAGCCAAACTTGTAAAATGGTGATGCATATCTATTCTTTACACATACACAACTCTATAATATCTTTCAATGGAAGAAAAAGAAAGACTAGTTCCACCATGTTCCAACTTAAATTTACAATAACAAAATAATTGAAATATTTTAAATGGGACACTTCCAATTGAAATAGTTTAAACATGACACTTTCAAGTGTATTTATTAGTTTAATCCATTTCTTTTATGTATTTCAAAATTAATTAATTTCCCTGTGCATCATAAAAAATGAAATATTTTAAAATGGACACTTCCAATTAAAATAGTTTAACTAGGACACTTTCAAGTGTATTAGTTTAACCCATTTCTTCTATGTTTTTCAAAATTAATTAATTTCCCTGTGCATTAATGATAACAACTATTACTTCAGGAATAAATATTTTAAATAGACACTAGACATTGTGTATTAGTTTAATCCATTTCTTTTATGTATTTCAAAATTAATTGATTTTCCTGTGCATCAATGATAACATCTATTACTTCATGAATAATGGTTCCTTTAATCTCTTAAAGATTAGAAGAGCTATTTCTTCAGGAATAATAGCTCCTTTAATCTCTTAAAGATTTAGGTCATACCACTCTGCTTTTCTTATTTGATATACAATTTTGGTGAAATTAGGGAGATAAATGATATTCAGTAATATTCTATATTTTTTAATTATTTTATTTTGTTTAAATATTTTTTAATTGTTTTGTTCTATTTCAATAGCAAGATATACATGTCTATTGTCTCTAATACATAAAATACTATTGTTTTGCTCCCTATTCTGTCCACACACATGTAATTTAACTTGAGAATCAAACATGTTTTAATGAATTAATGAAGTGGTGACGATAAAATGGCAACGGGTTGTGAAGTTGACGCTAGAAGAAAGGCAGGAAGTCATAATCCAAGTTGTTAGTGCTTCACAGTGTAGAGGTTAGGAATAGAAGGTGGAGGGTTAGAGCGCAGAGGTTATGGGAGCGGGAAGATAAAACGCTAAGTACACGGGATTTTTTATATTTTTTAGTCTACCTTAGGTTAGTTATAAGTTTCAAATATTTACAAAATTGCACCACTTCATTTTATTAAGTCGTTTTTTCATGTAATCGACATAAACACGGAGGAAGATGAGATGTATTAATTTTTTATTTTTATTTTTACTATCTCTCTTAAATATACAGACAATACCTCCGTCTCATTTGTTAAGTCTGGTGGCACGTAAACAACTTGACTCACTGTATTAAAAACTCAATTTTCTACTGGTGACACACCTACATCATCTCCCAATCAAAATGAGTTTTCTCCGTTCAAATCAAGACATATTCGGGTGGCTACTTGCGGATGCGAATTATGTTGTCATCCTTGATGACATCTCAACACAACTTTGTTAGTTATGTTAGCATATTTGACAAAAGGACTAACATTATTCAATTAAAATGATAAATGATTAAATTGATGTTAAAAAAAAGTAAGGAACGAAAATTAAAATCACTTATCACTTAAAAGATAAAAGACGAAAAACAATGTATTTTAACCTTGATATATTATAAGTTAATAATTATGTTTATAAGTGAAAAAATTTCATTATATTTACAGTAAAAAAAGTGGAAAACAATTTAAATAATACCGAAAGTAACTTCAATTATTACAATAATAATTTTAAAATATTTTATTTCAACATTTATTATAGAATTAGATATACATTGCGTGCGATTCGACCTCACTGTTTTTTTTTTTTTGATGAAAAGAGAAAAAAAGTACGACATATACGGTAAATGTAAATTTTTTACACCAACATCTAATGATAGTGTACAATTTTTAATAATTATCTTTAAATTGTGATCATAAAATAAATTTATATGGACACAGTCAATTCTCACTGGATTGTCAATGGTGATTAAACTAAAAATACACATTGTCTGGACATCAAGTCAACGTTCATTAGAGTCTTGATACCGTTGAAAAATGATAGTCTCGAATTAGAGAGGCAAAAATAATAATAAGCACCCAAGTCAATGCCAATGGTGGCCAAATTTTCCTTTATCATCATGTTTCGGGTTTTTCCAATTCTTCATTCTTTGATTTCTAGTCATAAATCCACTTGTAGGAGGGACATAGTAGATTAAGAAGCATGAAAACTTCACACATGACGTGATTTCCAATTCGTCTACATTTCAACTTGGAAGGGTTAAAGATAGAGTGCACTCCCTTATGTTTATGCAAATCGTCTATTTTAGTTGAGTGTATAGCGGACGCATTCAATTGTATTCAACACGATAGCCCTCTTCTTGAGGATATAGAAGTAGTAGAAGTTTACGGTTTTAAAGTAATTCGATTGATATTTGTTCAATAAAAATAAAAGAAATCGAATTTGTGTCTCTTAAAAGTACACACAATTGACTATTGAATTAACATCAATTAAATTATTGTTTCAATAGTAACACAACAAAAAGTGTAGATTTCTACTTTATTTCGGTGTTATTGGATAAACTAGTTGGTTACACTTTTGAATTAGTTAATTAAAGATAGTTAGTTACAGTTGTAATTGTTCTCCTTTGCTATCTAAGTCTTATTGTAACTTTATGTAATTACCATTCTCATTATCAAAACAATTTTCATGTTAATTTTTTATTTATAAAAATACACTTATAGTCTTTTAAATTAAATTCAATTTTTATTTAGATCTTTTGAATTTATTTTATCTCAATTTAGTCCCTTAAATTATATTATATTTATATCGTTAGTTCTATATCTCAACTTCAACAACAAATAGTTTAATTGAAATTTTTAGGATCATTTGAAACTCTACCAAATGTTGCAACAATATATCCCTCATACCAATTCTTCAGAAAATATTTATCAAATGTTATAAATGATATATATTTCTTGATTTTCTCTACTTCAATTTAAACACATGTATAGCTTCAGAAACAAGGTATTAAAAGTCTGCCTACATAATCATTGTTTTTAACTTCCTTCACATGCAAAGTAGCTTGGACAAACAACTTGTTGCGATGTTTTGATTATATCTTAACATTTTATGATAGTAGTTCGAGAAAATTTTCAAACTTAAAGGACTGCATATATAACTTAATAATTCTTAAAAGCAAATTGTGCAAATAAATGTAATTTAAATGACCGAATAAAAAAAAAATTTAAAAGTTTTAAGAAAAAATTAAATTAAATTTAAAGGACTAAATGTGTATTTTTGCCTATATATTTTTTTCATCAATATTTTCTATCAAAAATAGTAAAAAGCACCATCAATAAAGTTTTGTGTAATTTTAAATAATGATTCACGATGAACCATATGCTATAATGATTCATGATGAACCATATGCTATGTTAGGTCACCGAACAATTCTAACGATCGTATAAACACACTGTATGTTTCGTGAAGAGAATAGTGGCGAAATGGCACATTGATGACAAAAGTTAGTTGATTGTATAACAAGTCTTTAGTTGTTACTTCTAATTTTAATTGGCCAATAAGATAGAAATGGATACTGCTTTATCACTTAGAACCTAAGAACAGTTTACTTTATGAGAAAAATATTTTCTATTTTTACTTATTAAAATTTGTATTAATTTTACGTGTTACAAAAAAAGTAGTATATTATCGAAGTGAATATTGTTTATATTTCGAAAAATAATAAAAATAATAAAATATTAATTTTATTAATTATGGAAATATATGTTTATTAATTAACATTTTATTTTCTCTCTACAACAATGATTTACTTTAAAAGTCTTTCATAAAGATAAAATGAATACATATTTAAAAAATTAAAAACACTAATATTTTTACAAAATAAACAAAATTTAGTTAGCACAACACTTAATATAATTAATCACTGCAAATAACCTTTTTAATCAAAATAATTGCACCAAACAAAATAGATGTGTAAATATGATAATTTTGTAAATATTTTTAAAGACTGAAATAAAAAAGAAATTAAGAAAAAAGAAATACCTAACTGTTATTATGAATAAATAAGATAAATATTTATAGTAATGTGTGGTATAAGAACATTTTTTAAGAATTCAAAATAGAATATTATTTATTTATGGTATGTATTGTAATTTTGCTTAAAAAGAAACTCACGTCGACGGGTGATTGGAGTCCTTTGACCACCACAATTTCTTTTCAATTGAGTATTGTATATAATTTTGGTATTTATTAAAAGAGGCATACATTAGCTAAAAAGATAGAGAGATGGGGTATTACTATTAGTATTCCTTTGTCTCAACATGCTTCTTTTTTATACCTTTACTGAAAGATTAGACTTTTGATGACCCATACCATACCCCCCAAAAAAAGCTTTCACTTTCACTCTACCATCTATACATCTATAATTGCTGGCCCATGTGAACAATTAATATTCCTCTCTCAGATCTACTTTACCAACTTTCATTAATCTCAACTCAAACACAAACCTAGTATGCTCCTTCCAACCTCACACTACATCCCTTTCAATCCCTTTAACTAAATTTTAATTTCATCATGCAAACCCTTCTTCTATTCTTCATACCATTTTTTCTCTTCCATTTTGTCCCAATTTTATCCCAAGTTGACCAACTCATATACACAGGATTTAAGGATGTTGGTCCTAACAATATAACCTTAAATGGAATTTCAGAGATTGAAAAAAATGGAATATTAAGGTTAACAAATGAAACAAGTAGGTTAATGGGTCATGCTTTTTACCCTTTACCTTTTCAACTAAAGAACAAAACAACTGGTAAAGTTTTCTCCTTTTCTTCATCTTTTGCTATTGCTGTTGTTCCTGAGTATCCTAAACTAGGTGGTCATGGAATGGCTTTCACATTGGCACCTTCTAAGAATCTAAATGCTTTGCCAAGTCAGTATCTTGGTCTTCTTAATTCAAGTGATGCTGGTAATTTCACTAACCATCTTTTTGCTGTTGAGTTTGATACTGTTCAAGATTTTGAGTTTGGTGATATTAATGATAACCATGTTGGAATTGACATTAATAGTTTGGTGTCAAATGCTTCTGTTGCTGCTGGATATTACACTGATGATTCAACTATACATGATCTTAATATTAAAGGTGGAAAACCAATTCTAGTTTGGGTTGATTATGATTCTTTGGTTAATGTTGTTAGTGTTACACTTTCTCCAACTTCAAACAAACCCAAAAAACCAATTTTGTCTTTTCATATGGATTTGTCACCTATTCTTCTTGATACTATGTATGTTGGTTTCTCTGCTTCAACTGGTTTACTTGCTAGCTCTCACTATTTATTGGGTTGGAGCTTTAAAATCAATGGTCCTGCACCATTTCTTGATTTGTCTTCACTACCACAACTTCCACAACCAAAGAAGAAAAACACTTCTTTGATAATTGGTGTTTCGGTAACCGCCCTGGTTATTGCATTGTGTTCTATAGGAATTGGTTTTTACCTTTATAGGAAAATCAAGAATGCTGATGTGATAGAAGCATGGGAGCTTGAAGTTGGTCCACATAGATATTCCTATCAAGAGCTCAAGAAAGCTACAAAAGGTTTCAAGGAGAAAGGGTTACTTGGGCAGGGTGGTTTTGGAAGAGTTTACAAAGGAACATTGCCGAATTCCAGGGTACAAGTAGCTGTTAAGAGAGTTTCACATGAATCAAAACAAGGGTTGAGGGAATTCGTGTCAGAAATCGCTAGCATAGGCCGGCTTCGTCACCGGAATTTGGTTCAGTTACTTGGCTGGTGTCGCCGCAAAGGCGACCTACTACTCGTGTACGATTTCATGGCTAATGGAAGCTTAGAAAAGTACTTGTTTGATAAGACAGAATTTGTGCTGAGTTGGGAACAAAGGTTTAAGATTATAAAGGGTGTCGCTTCGGGTCTTTTGTATCTACATGAAGGTTATGAGCAAGTTGTAATACATAGAGATGTTAAAGCTAGCAATGTGCTTTTAGATTTTGAACTCAATGGAAGATTAGGTGATTTTGGTCTGGCTAGGTTGTATGAACATGGTGCTAATCCAGGAACAACAAGAGTTGTCGGAACCTTAGGCTATTTGGCGCCCGAGTTACCTAGAACCGGAAGAGCAACAACTGGTTCCGATGTTTTTGCATTTGGGGCACTTCTTCTTGAAGTTGCTTGTGGAAGAAGGCCTATTGAACCTAAAGCATTACAAGAAGAGTTAGTTTTGGTGGATTGGGTTTGGGAAAGGTTCAAAGAAGGAAGAGCACTTGAAGTAGTTGATCCTAAATTGAATGGTGATTTTGATGAAAGTGAGGTGATGATGGTGTTGAAATTAGGATTGATATGTTCAAATGATGTTCCTACTATAAGGCCTAGTATGAGACAAGTTGTGAGGATTTTGGATGGAGAAGTTGAGTTGCCAAATGATTTGAGAAAGCCAGGAAGTATGGAACGACAAGAGGGGTTTGATGAATTCTTGCATTCGCTTGCATCTTCTTCATTTGATAAGATGAGTTCAAGTTCTTATATTGGAAATAGAGATATTGATACTAGTTTGTTCTCTTTTGCTAATTCACCTCAATCACTTCTCAATGCTAGAGGTGAAACAAGGTGACCTCTACATTGTAATAATGATATAATATGAGAAGAAGTTTATTTACTTGACTCATGAAATTTATGTTTGTTTCAACATCCTATTATAGTATTATTATGTGTTGATTATACAAAGTTTTGGTCATGATGTTTGAAATTGGAAAATTAGCCAGTTCTAAAATTTTTAACATGTATTGTAAAAAAATTTGGACACTATGAATGAAATTGGAAAATTAGTGTGTTTAGGTTGGTAAGTATTATAATTGATTTCACTTGATGTAGACTTTGCTTTCAAACTTTGGCTTGATTAAAACTTGTAAAAAGTATATTTCCTATATTTCCATTGGAGTATTTCTTAAGGGTGTATTTATTTTAAGTTTCTCATGAAGTAGTGATGAGTAAATTACATTGGTAATAATTTGTTTGTTACTAATTCTTATGTTACATTTGCATTGATTCATCAGTCATAGAAGTGGTTTTAGTAAGATTAAATGTTAAATTAACATACAAATCTTTTAATTATTTATAAACAATTTTTAAAATAAAAAGTTCTGTTAAAATTCATTTTTTTTTCCATTCTAGTCAACGACAGCAACATTTGGATATAGTCAAATTTCAAACATGCCAAGAGTGTGGTAGGACGTCAAGAACACTTTGATTGGCTACGAAATGGTCGTTGCAAAGAAAAATTGAGAAACACTGTACACTTTTCTATTTTTTAATCAAAAGTAAACATTCATTTGAAACCTAGACAATATGGATTCCTTATCATGACACCAACTTGTCACAAAGGCAATTCCGCACCCATAGAAAATAATTTTCCTAGCATGATTATATTGAATGATTAGCAAGATCGAGGTGTTAATTAGACGGCTATTATTGACATTGAATAAGGTTTTTGAATGGGTGGATATTATTAAATTACTATTATTAATTTTTTTTTTTTGTCTTAGAAGAGGATAAATATCACTTTAATTAGCTCATACAATTGTAAGGTTTCCGAGTTCGAACCCACGTCAAACTTAACCATATCGGCATTTGTCAGTTGAATTAGGACGGAAATTAAATTACTATGATAAGGTGCAAAATAATTTTTTTTGGACAAATTAGGTACAAAAATAATTGATGTATTAAAAAAAAAAGATTCAATATATTTTGTTGAAAATTATGAACTTCGCACTTTCTGATTCAAAATTGTTAATGCTATCGCAACTTTTGTCCATCGTATTACTGTTGAATGAATCAAGTTACCAAGTGAAGAGCTCAAAATTCTAAATGATTTTTTTTCTGTCCCGTAAGTACAACTCATATAGTAGGTATAGAGAAAATTGATACATTGGGGTGCGAGTTAGAATCTGGGATCTCTACTTCTCACAATCAATATGTATGAGTTTAGCAGTTATGTTATTCAAGAATGAAAGAAAATATGTTTGCCCCCTACTAGTGATTAAGGTTTGGAAGGAGATAATTCTTTTTCATTTGGACTAAATGGACATTGACTATGCCATTAGGAAGGATGAACCATCGGGTATTACTGAAACCAACACTCCAGATGCAATTAATCTTTATGAAAAGTGGGAGAGACCTAGCCGTCTCTCTGTAATGTTTATAAAGACAAAAGTATTTGCTAATATTTGCAGTTTGATCAAGCATCATGAAAAGGTCAATGATTTTATCAAGGAAATTGATGAGCAATTTTTTACATCTAACAAGACCCTTGCCAACACTCTAATCATAAAGTTTTCAACCATGAAGCTCACATGAGTGAAAGAAATGCGTGATCACATCATGCGCATGAGGGATATAACAACTCAACTTAAAGATTTGGAGGTGACCATGTCTGATTATTTTCTTGTTCAATATATTTTGTTCACTCTGCCTCATCAATATGGCCCTTTCAAAATCTCTTACAACGAACATAAGGAAAAGTGGTCAATCAATGAATTATTGACTATGTGTGTGTAGGAAGAGGAAAGGTTGATGATGGAAGAGAGTGAGAAAGTGAACTTCACTGTTCAAGGAAAGAAAAAGAAGGAATCTGCCAAGAATAAAGGCAACATTCCTCCCCAGTCAATCATAAAGAAAGAGTCAAGGTGTTTCTTTTTCAAAAAGAAACTATGAAGAAAGCCTGCTTAAAGTGTATGAGTTGGCTTGCCAAGAAAGGTACTCCATTTAGTTTTGTTTGTTATGAATCTAATATGGTTAATATAAATCACAACAAATGATGGATTGACTCTGGTTCTACAATCCATGTTTCGAATACCTTGAAGGGTATAAAAACCTAAGGAAGTCAGTGGGAAGTGAACAAGACATCTATTCAGGAGAGTATATACATTCACATGTGGAGGCCATTAGGATGTCCAGGTTGAGTTTAAGCACCAATTTTACTTTAGTTTTAGAAATCACCTTTTATGTTTCTAGTTTTTCAAATAATTTGATTTTTATTTCTAAACTAGTGCATTTGGGTTTTTCATTTAATTTCTTGGATTTTGGTTTTACTTTAGATAATAAATCTAGAATTGTTGGTTATGGTGAATTTGTGTGATGATCTTTACTCTATTAATTTACAAAATAATGTTGCTTATAATTCTATGCATTTTACTATTGGTTAGAAATGTTGTGAATGAGAAATCCTCAATGTAATGACATCGAAGATTGAGATACATCTCAATCGATATAATGAAGAAATTAGTAAATGAAGGAGTACTCAGTACTCTAGATTTTGATACTTGTGCAAATTGCATTAAGGGTAAGCAATCTTACAAGTTTAAAAGGGGTATACAGAGGAGTTTAAACCTATTAGAAATCATACATAAAAATATTTGTTTTCTAGATACAAACACAAGTAATCCAAAATACTTTATCACTTTTATAAATGTTTATTTACGATCTATGTATCTCTACTTACTTCATCATAAGGATGAAGCTTTGGAGGCCTTTAAAATTTTTAAATTTTGAAGTAGAGAAACAATGTGGAAAACAAATTAACATCATGAGATATGATAAAGGTGGAGAGTACTATGGTGGACAGACTGAGAATGGAAAGGCACCTGATCCATTTGTGAAGTTTCTTCAAGAGCATGAGATTGTTGCCCAATACACTATGTCTGATTCTCAGGATCAGAATAATGGGGCAGAAAAAAGAAACCAAAATTTAAGGGATATGGTAAGAAGTATGAGGAGTAATGCAAAGCTTCCTCAATTTTTAGGGACTGAAGCACTAAATCGAGTTCCAACCAAGCCTGTCCCAAAGACACATTTTGAGTTATTTAAAGGATGGAAACCGAGTTTGCAACATATACGCTTTTGGGGATGTCTGTTTGAAGTGAAAATTTATAACCCGTTGTCGTAGTCTAAAATTTTGAGCGTTTCTCGAATTCAATGGAGTTGCCACCAAAATTATTTTAAAATAGAAAAAACATTGAAAAACCCCTTAAAATAAGAAAAATGGTCATTGAAACCAAATTTTGGGTTTGAGTGTCAATTATGTGTAGCGAAGATATTAGCATCCTATAAAATCCGTTAAAAACGGTTTCCTATAATTAATTGTGTGCAATTTATGTTTACTTAAATATATTGATTTATCTTTATTATTAAATGCGAATACAAATTGTGTTTTTATGAACATAATTTGAAATAAAAGTTGGCTAAAAATAAAGAGAAAAAAAGATTTTTTTTGTTTGTTTTGTTATTGTGTTTGACAAGAGTGTAATCTTGTTCCTACTTATCTCCCAGTGCGATTGATAAATCAAAGCTATGTAGTTTTTGGGTGAAAAATGCGGATATGTTGATTGCTTTTAAAGAAATTTGTTTTTTTTTTTTTTGCAGAAATTTGAATTTGGTTAAATAAAGGTTGATTTGATGAAGGAAAAAGACATCGTGTCTGAGAAATTGATTATGATGAGTATGTTTGATTGTTTGTTTGAATTTGGTTGAAAATGTTTAAGATCACAAAGTTGTCACAACTCATGCGTTTTAAACTAGGACTGACAAGATGTTGTATATCAGTCAATCATACTTTGTTAAAAGATTATTTTTAATTTGGAGCTTAAAATCGTCAAGTTGTCACAACTTAGATATTATGAATATCTAAGATTAATAAGGTGTCTCATTTCACTCAATCAGTAAAAAAAAGATAAACATATACAATATTAAAAGACAAAACCAAACCCTAAAATAGAATGAAGAGGAAGTGGCGCGACACTTTCTGAGAGAGAAGAGAAAAAATTCAGGTAAAAAAAGAAAGAAAAAAGAAACAAAAAGAAGGTTAGATACAAAGAGTACAAACGTGAGATAAGGAAAGTGACGATAGAGGATTTTGTGTGCAGTGGCAGCTCATGCCATAGTGGCTCGCAGCTGGGGTCGTGGTGATTAGTTAACAAGAGTGTGCACGGTTGATTGAAGATAGCGGTGGTGGTGGCATGAGGTCTAGAAATTATTGGGCCAGATTAATAAAATGATGATTTTTTAGATTTTAAAATAATAATTGCCAAATGTTGAATTAAACATATTATTACTTATTTTTGGAATTAATTTTAATTGTCCGGTCAAGATTGGAGTACTAAGTTGAGTCTATTTAATTATATTTTATTAGAAAATATGAACAACAATGATTTTCATGTTATCATTGTAGAATATAAGTAAATATAAGGGCTTACATTTTTTCCATCAAGATAAATGTGAAAGCAAAACAAGTAAATTGGTAAATCGAAAGCAGATAAATTATGAAAGGAGATTAATTATCAATGCAAAAGCATGTGTAATGCAAAAGTAGATAAAATGTGTAAGTATATATAATGCAAAGCTAGGTAAATGCAAAGGCACGTGAAATTTCAAAAATTTCAAAGTGGAAGTGGTATAATGTTTCTTTTGGTTTATTTGATATGCAATGAATGAATAAACTAAAGAAATGATCGACAAAGATGAAAAATATCGTTTCTAGATTGGTTAATGGTGCATAGATTGACATGAAAAAAAATAATCGTCTTCAGATTAGTTACTGATGCGTAGATCGCCAGAAATTTAAATAAACATCTTCATATTTTTTATCGATACGTAGATCAACAAGAATAAAAACGATTGTATTCAGATTGATTACCAATGTGTAGACCGACAAGAATGTTAATGATCATCTCCAGATTGGTTACTAGTGCGTAGATCAACAAAAATGTAGATGAACGTCATCAGATTGGAGACCGATGCGTAGATCAACAAGAATGAAAAAATGTCTATATTTGGATTTGTTACCGATGTGTAGATCCACATAAATGAAAATAACCTTCTTCGGATTGGTTATCGAGACGTAGATCGACAAGAATATAAATGATCGTCTGTAGAGTGATTAATGGTGCGTAGATCGACAAAAATATAGACCATTGTCTTCAAATTGATTACCGATGCATAAATTGACAATAATGTAAATAATTGTCTCTAGATTAATTACTTGCGTAGATCGATAAGAATATAGATGATTCTCTTCGGATTGGTTACCGATGCGTAGATCAACAAAAAAAATGATCATCTTCGAATTAGTTACCGATGCGTAGATCAATAAGAATGAAAAAAATGATCGTCTTCAGATTGATTACCGATGCGTAGATCAACAAGAATGAAAAAATGGTCGTCTTCAGATTGGTTACTGAGGCGTAGATCGACATGAATGTAAATGATCAATCCTAGATTGGTTACTGGTGTGTAGATCGACAAGAATGTAGATGATCGTCTTCATATTGGTTTTCAAAGCGTAAATCAACAAGAATGAGAAAACAATCGTCTTTGGATTGGTTTTCGATGCATAGATAAAAAAGTATGAGAAAATAATCGTCTTCGGATTTGTTACCGATGCGTAGATCGACAAGAATGTAAATGATCGTCTCCAGATTGGTTACTAGTATGTAGATCGATAAAACTTTTGATGAACGTCATAAAATTGGTTACCGATGTGTAGATCTACAAGAATGAAAAAATGATCGTCTTTTAGATTTTTTTTACTGATGCATAGATCAACAGTAATGAAAATGATCGTCCTCGAATTGGTTACTGAGGCGTAGATTGATAAGAATGAAAATGACCGTCTCAAGATTGGTTACTGGTGCATAGATCGACAAAAATTTAGATAATCGTCTTCAAATTGGTTATGCAATTGACAATAATGTAAATGATCGTCTTTAGATTGGTTACTAGAGCATAGATCGACAAGAATTTAGATGATTCTTTTCGGATTGGTTACCGATGTGAAAATCAACAAGATTGAAAAAATGAACGTCTTCGAATTGGTTACCGATGCGTAGATCAACAGGAATGAAAATGATCGTCTTCAAATTGATTATTGATGCGTAGATCGATAAAATTGTAATTTATCGTCTCCAAATTGGTTTCTGGTGCGTAGATCGATAAAAATGTATATGATCGTCTTTAGATTGGTTACTGATGTGTATATCGATGGGAACGTAAATGCTTGTTGCTAAGTCGGTTAATGAGATTTAAATGCCAATAGAATATTGGACTTTTGGTTTTGATAATGAATCATGAACTCTTGAGTGCCAATGTATTAGTGAAGATTGAGTTTTTGGTACCAATAGAAATTGGACTTTGGGATGTCAAAGGATGTTGGCTTATATGATGCCAAAGAAGATTGGGCTTTTACTTTACCAATGGAACATTGGGCTTTGGTTGAGGTGTCAATTATCATTGGACTTTTCATTTGAAGTGCCAATGAAAATTGAACTTTTTGTTTTCCTATGAAATATTGAGCTTTGGGGTTTGAGGTGCCTTGTAGATCTTAGGCGTTGGATGCTAAAGAGTACAAGTTGTGGATGCCAATGGATATTTGGTTTTGGTGTATCAAAGCATTCTGAGATACCAACATATGATGATTTTGGATATTAGGCTTATAGAGCCAATGAAGATTAAGTTTAGGGGGACATCAAACATTATTGGACTTTGGGTTTCAGGCTTCAATGAAAATTTAACCTTTTTTGTGTGTTTGCCAATGAAGATTGGACTTTGTATTTGAACTGCCAATGAAAGTTAGACTTTTTATTTGCCAATTAATATTAGACTTTGGAGTGCAAATGAACATTGGTATTTTGATGTGCCAATGTAAATTGGGCTTACTGTTTGAAGTGCCAAAAAAATTGCTCTAAAATCGTGAACCCCTTAATCATAATTTTCGATACGTAAATTTTTCCCTCCAAAAATCCATTACACAAATTAACACCATTGGAAATTTTATTTTTGAAAAATTCGGTATTCAATTTTTTTTTTAGATTGTCAAAAGATTCCGTACTTTTGAAAAATCAAAATTTCCAGTAGTATATGTAAAAATACATGTTTTTGATGATACAAAAGACCACCAGTGATGATGATCAAAGCAACAAGCTCAAAAAGAAGAAGTCTACAAAAATCCTATTTGATATATTAATAAATAGATGTTTTTATGTAAAGGTAAATGATGCAAACCATAGCTCAAATACAATGAGAACCTCACATCTTTGCATATGCATAAAAAGTATTTTCGAAAGTCAAAAATTACTTTACAAATTATTAGAATTAATATTTTTGACAAAATACAAAAGTGTATTCGAATACAACATAGGTGTATTCGAATACAGATGAAAAATTGCTAAGTCAGTAGTAAAAACATCTCATCTGTATTCGACTACAACATAGGTGTATTCGAATACATATGAAAAATTGCTAAGTCAGTAGCAAAAACATCTCATATGTATTCGACTACATCCTGATGTATTCGAATACAACCAACAAGTCACTGGCAAAATTGATAAATCTGTATTCGACTACATACATGTGTATTCGACTACACAATGTTAAATTTGAATAAATTTGAACGTTACAAAGAGGTGTATTCGAATACAACCATCATGTATTCGAATACAACTGGAAACAATGCAATTTTTCAGTTCTGAATCAACTCTAAATCATTGCAATTGTTCCTCAAACCTCTTGGATCAATGGCCACGAATCTGAAGAGATGTTTATCGACTATAAATATACCATAACTTCAGATTCAACAACAACAATCCTACTACACAACTTTAAAGACTTTGAACAACTTTTCAATTTTTCTCAAAGTCATTTTTCATAAATTCAAGTACTTGCATATCATTTTCATATCCTTAATTGAGGCTCTCAAAGTACTTGAAGCAATCTTGGATTGTTATCATTCAACCTCCTTCTTATTCCTATACTCTTATCAAATCTCAAAGTGTTTATAAAAAGAAAGTAGTACTTTCTTTAAATAGTTTTATCTAAGATAGTAGGGTGCTATCCTAGAAGATTTGTTAGAAGTTTGTAGCAAAGGTCCTACGGTGGGACTTGTACATTTTCTAACAATAGTGAATAAATCTCTTGTGGTGTGCAAGAGGACTGGATGTACCCTTAGTCATAAGGGGAACCAGGATAAATTTACTGTGTTCATTTCTTTACTGCCATTTACTCCTTCACTTACTATCCTTAAACACAAAAATCGATCACTTAAATTATGAAAATAAGGAAAACTCCTAAACACCTAATTCACCCCCCTCTTAAGTGCATATCTATACTTACAATTGGTATCAGAGTAGGTTCAAGGTAACTAACTCCTCGGTCAATAACTAATGGCTTCCGCACAACCTGTTTTCAGAGACGGTGGCAGCAGTAACAAACCACCATGCTTCGTTGGCGAGCATTACAATTTTTGGAAGATACGTTTGCAAGCTTATCTTGAAGCACAAGGAGACGATATATGGGATGCTGTTGAAAATGGTCCTTACATTCCAACAACAGTCATCAACAACAAAGAAGAAATTAAGATAAAGAATTCTTGGACCGATGACGATAAAAGAAAAGTGTTGTTCGATAAAGAGGCTAAAAACATTCTACAATCAGCACTAGGAATAGATGAATTTTTCCGTGTGTCTCACTGTAAAACAACCAAAGAAATTTGGGACACATTGGAAGTAACCCATGAAGGCACCGTTGAGGTAAAAAGATCCAAACTTAATACACTTTCTCAAGAATATGAGTTATTCCGTATGCAGCCAGGAGAATCTATCTTAGACATGCAGAAAAGATTCTCCCACTTAACAAATCACTTAACAACTCTTGGAAAGATTTTCACCAACGATGAACTAAATCTTAAAGTATTAGGATCACTAACAAGGGCATGGCAACCAAAGGTGACGGCAATATCAAAAAAGAAAAGCTTATCCAAGATGTCACTTTTTGCATTATTTGGAAAACTCCAAGAACATGAAATTGAACTTGGAAGATTGGAGCAAAATGAAACTCAAGAAAAGAAGAACAAAAATATTGTTGAAGACGAAAACATTAATTTCCTTGTTAAGAAATTCGGTAAGTTTCTTAAAAATGACAGAAATTTCAAAAAGAAGAATTTCAGAAATAAAGATGGGTCTACCTCCAACCAAAACTTCACATGTTTTGAATGCGGAAAACAAGGACATATCAAAGCAGACTGTCCAAATCTTCTCAAGAAAAATGCCGGTAAAAGGAAAGACTTCAAGAAAGCATATATAGCTTGGGAAGATAACGAAGTAAGTTCATCATCAGATACAGAAAGTGAGGAATGCGCTAATGTTGCACTAATGGCATCACATCAATCAGATGATGACGAAGAGGTTAGTAACACAAACTCTCTTCATTATAATAAATCAAATAGTGACTTAATTATAGAATACAATGACGCTCAAAATGCCATTAAGGAACTTCTTATTGAATGTAAAAATCTGTTTAAAATAGTGTCAACACAAAAGAGACAAATCTCAAGTCTTCAAGAAAAAGTTGACATTATGGAAAAAGATGCTGAAAAATCAAAGCATAATTTTACATGCAATAAATGTGATTCCCTTTCATTCAAGATCGCTCAATTAAATAGAGTAATTGAACGATATGAAAAAGGACAAATATGATTGGAAAATGTCTTAAATATGCAAAGATACTCAAACGATAAACGTGGTCTTGGATTTTCTAAATTTGACAAACCAAGTTCAAATAAGACCATTTTTGTCAAAGCAAATACTCAATCCAACCAAGGAAAAATTACAATTTTACAAAAAGATCATTCTTATAAGGAGAAAGTCACTCACAATAAATTTCATACATATATTAGTAAAAATAAATTTACTCCTACTTGTACCTATTGTGGTCTTCATGGTCACACACCTAATGCTTGTCTTGTAAGAAACATTAGTGTTCCTAAAGGGCATTACGTGTGGGTAAAGAAAGGTACTAACCATCAAGGACCCAAAGCACATTGCGTACCTAATAAAACTTGATTTCATTTTGTAGGTATGCACACAAAGTACCTCAAATATGTGGTACTTAGATAGTGGATGCTCCAAACACATGACGGGTGACATAACGAAATTTTCAACCTTGACTCTTGAATCAAAAGGATATGTAGTCTATGGAGATAATAATAAAGGAAAAATCTTAGGTATTGGAAAAGTTGGAAAAGAACCTTCCCCCTCAATTGAAGATGTCTTATATGTTGAAGGCTTAAAACATAATCTCATAAGCATTAGCCAGCTATGTGATAAAGGATACAAGATAGTCTTCAACAAAGATGAGTGCATCATTCAAAATGCAGCAACAAATGAAATTCAATTTATCGGTAAGCATTTCAAAAATATTTTTATACTTAATCTTGACGATTTATCCTTAAGAATCAAATGCCTTTTGGTAAGCGACAACAATGATGCATGGCTATGGCATAAAAGAATTGCACATATCCACATGGATCATTTAAACAAATTAGTCAAGCATGATCTTGTTGTTGGATTACCAAAAATGAAATTTGTAAAGGATAAATTATGTGACGCATGTCAAAAAGGTAAACAAACAAAAACTTCTTTCAAACCTATAAATGTTATCTCAACTACAAGACCACTTCAATTAATACATATGGATTTGTTTGGTCCATCAAGAACCAAAAGTCTTGGTGGAAATTCATATGGACTAGTGATTGTTGATGATTACTCAAGGTTCACATGGACCTTATTTTTGGCAAGTAAAAACGAAGCTTTTAAAGCTTTTAAAAACTATGCCAAGCTAGTCCAAAATGAACAATAATCCAAAATTGTATCAATTAGAAGTGATCATGGAAGAGAATTTCAAAATTCCTTGTTTGAAGAATTTTGTGAAGAAAATGGAATTTCCCACAATTTTTCGCACCTAGAACTCCTCAACAAAATGGGGTTGTTGAGAGAAAGAACAGATCCTTGGTAGAACTCACAAGGATTATGCTAAGCAATTCAAATCTACCAAAGTACTTTTGGGCAGATGCTGTAAACACGGCATGCTATGTTACTAATAGAGTAAACATTCAGCCGATTCTTAAGAAAACTCCTTATGAACTCTACAAAGGAAGAAAGCCCAATATCTCTCACTTCCACATCTTTGGATACAAGTGTTTTGTGCTAAACAACGGAAAAGACAACCTTGGAAAATTCGATGAAAAAGCACATGAAGGTATTTTTACTGGCTATGCATTATCTAGTAAAGCATTTAGAATTTTCAATAAAAGAACTTTAATCGTTGAAGAATCAATACATGTAACTTTTGATGAAACTAACCCCTTGAAAGAGGACAAAGTTATTTCTTATGATGATGATGACATTAGTGATACAAGCAAAGAACATAAAATTGATCAACCGAGTCAAGAAAGTGAAGTCAACATTGAAAAGGAAAATGATAATCTTCCTAAAGAATGGAGGACCCATAGAGATCACCCAATTGACATCATCATTGGTGATATCAACAAAGGAGTTACAACAAGACTTAAATTACAAGATGCATGTTTGAATATGGGATTCGTTTCTCAAATCGAACCCTCCAAAATTGGTGAAGCACTAAAAGATGATCAATGGATACTTGCCATGCAAGAAGAACTTAACCAATTCAAAAGAAGTAAAGTATGGGAACTTGTTCCTAATCCGGGAAATAAACACATCATTGGTACAAAATGGGTGTTTATGAATAAACTTGACGAAAACGGTATAGTTGTTCGCAATAAGGCAAGATTGGTCGCCCAAGGATATAATCAAGAAGAAGGGATTGATTTCGACGAAACATTTGCTCCAGTCGCAAGGTTAGAAGCAATACGTTTACTACTTGCTTATGCTTGCTCTATGAACTTTGAATTATTTCAGATGGATGTGAAAAGTGCCTTTCTCAATGGATACATCAATGAAGAAGTATATGTTAAACAACCACCCGACTTTGAGGACTTCAAGAACCCTTCACATGTCTTCAAACTAAGAAAAGCTCTTTATGATCTAAAACAAGCTCCAAGAGCTTGGTACGACAGATTGAGTGCTTTCTTATGTGAAAGAGGATTTGAAAAAGGTGAAGTCGATAAGACATTATTTATTAAAAGAAATAATGGTCACACCTTGTTGGTCCAAATCTATGTTGACGATATCATATTTGGATCAACAAACAATGAAATCTCATTGATGATGCAAGGAGAATTTGAAATGTCCATGATGGGAAAATTAAACTACTTTCTTGGCCTTCACATCAAACAACTCAAGCATGGCATCTTCATCAATCAAGCAAAATATTGCAAAGAACTGCTAAAAATATTTGAAATGGAAAATTGCAAGGAAAGTGCAACTCCCATGGGTTCCGGGACATATGTTGATAAAGATGAAACCGGTATTTCTATAGACATTTCAAAATATCGAGGTATGATTGGATCTCTATTATATCTAACGGCCAGTCGGTCAGATATTATGTTTAGTGTCTATCTATGTGCTAGATTTCATGCGGATCCGAAAGAATCACATCTTGTAGCAGTCAAAAGAATCATGAAATATTTGAAAGGAACTATCAATGTAGTACTATGGTATCCGAAAGGTAGCATCTGTAGTCTCGTTGGATATTCTGATTCAGATTATGCAGGATGTAAAACAGACCGTAAAAGCACAAGCGGCACTTGTCATGTCTTAGGAAATGTACTCGTATCATGGTCATGTAAAAAGCAAGCATGTGTTGCACTTAGTACTGCTGAAGCCGAATACATAGCACCAGGAAGTTGTTGTGCACAAATCCTATGGCTCAAGCAACAACTATGTGATTATGGCCTTGATCTCGGATGCATTCCGTTACGATGCGACAACACTAGTGCAATCAATATTTCAAAGAATCCAATCATGCACTCTCGGACTAAACACATTGATATACGACATCATTTTCTGCGCGATCATGTGCTTAAAGGAAATGTTGAAGTAACCTTTGTGGATACTCATAACCAATTGGCGGACATCTTCACTAAACCACTTCCTAAGGACTCTTTTTACAAAATTCGACGCGAACTCAGCATCTTAAGTGAAAATGATCTTTAAATACAAGGTACTTTGTCATCATTATTCAAAAGTTATAAGGTTCCTCTTATTATCAAATATGTTTACCTGTCATTATATTTGTGATTATATGCAATATTTGGTTACGAACATGCAAATACATCTCTCTTCCATTTCAGCATCGAATACGCGAATCTCTCTCTCATTCAAGAATCTTTTCCCAACTCCTTTACTTCAATTGGTTACGAATTCATTCCCTCTTTCAACCAAAATCAAACTTCTTCTCATCACTATCCTTAGTTTTCAGGAACCCAAACCCTAAAACCCCAAATTTCTCTCAAAATGTCAAAATCCTCTTCAATCGTCATGGATGCACGCAAACGAGGGCCAAGAACTAAGCATGCTTCAGTGGGTCCTTCAAAGAAACGAACGAAGAGTACTAATATCACGAATTTGTCTCGTCTCTTACACACACCAGACGAAATTGCTCGGTTTCGCACACTCTACTCCAACAAGAGACTCATGATTCCCAAATTCGGTACTTTAGACTCTTTTTCTGCATTTAAATTTCCTGCTTTGCTTAAAGCTCAACGTATTAAGGAATTTATCGGATACAAGGGTCCTATCTATCCCTATTTAGTTAGGGTCTTTTATTGCAATTTGACTAGGGATGGAAAAATGATGAAATCTCGCGTCAAGGGAAAAACTATTGAACTCGATTCACATATTATTGGTGACATTTTGAAAATTCCATGTGAAGGACAGAAAACTAGTCCAACTAACTTGTGTAAATGGTCTGGTGTTTCTAAATATGATGCTTATGTGGCTCTTTCTCGATTTGACAAACAAACTATGGAACGCAAGAGAATTCAAGCAGGCTCAACATTTGCGAAGCAACAATATGGTGTAGGAAATCTTACTGTTGATTATCGTTTGCTCCATTACTTCTTGTAACATCCCGCTTTTTCGAGACATTAACTAACGAAATTCTAAACGTAAAAATACATATTATTTTTTTATATAAGATTATCTTATATGCTCGTTTACTTTAAAACCAATTAATAACTTTTTCAATTGTGTTTTCAAAATTAATGAGTAAGAGTATTCGCAATTACTAAAAGTAAATTTAATACGTTAAACAAAATAAACTTCTAAAGTCAAATCTCTTGGCGTTTTACTACCCAAAACTAAATCCTAGTTGGTCATAAACTTTGGACTTGTGGAAAACTCACCCAACAAGTCTAACACCAGCACAAAAGTATCTCGGAGCCTCCAACTGCATGCTATTGTACTTCCTCGCATTTCTCCTACTAGGTTGGGTGCGACATTATTCGCTCAAGTAAAACTATACACGACTTCCTGTCAAATGTAAGGGTCATCTCCAAATAACAAACACAGAGCAAACAAACATGCATATATAATTGTTATAGCAAAAATATAAACAAATCATATACTTAATTTAACAGTTAAAAATCACAACGCACCAAAGATACAATTCAACCAAAATGCACAAATCCTATTTGTTAGACTATATGTCAATGCATGATTCCAGAATATCACCTCCCCCGCAAGGGCTTCGTGGGTCCTTCAAAGCAACACCACTAAATCAAAATCCCCGCAAGGATCTGTCGGCTCCAACCAATTATGGACGCACCACACAACTATGGACTCCAACCAATTATGGACGCACCTCACAACTAGAATGCATAAATGTAGACACTGTTGTTAGTAACAATATAGACCATTCAACCAGAGCGTCCAAAATCATTCAACCTTGTCCTAAACCAATCTAGTTTAGACACAAAGTAATCACCTTGAATAACCACAACATGTCAAACACAACCATTATAACAACGTATCATATAACATTCACTTTGAAGATAACACACAAACATAATTAATACACAACATCACGGTACATTTATATCACATATAATTCGAGTAAGAAAGCGAATGGAGTGACGCCCTTACCGTTATGAATGTCGTTATAAGGTTCCTACGCAACAATCTTTGCTCCAAATACGTTACACCTTAATAAATTAATTTACTTCTCACTTAGTGTCAAAACTTTTTATTTTTATTTTTATAGATTGACGTACAAAAACCTATTACTAGTGTGACCGTTATTACAATAATAATGAGATAATAGAGTTCCTAATAATCTATCTCCAACAATATTAAGAACTTTTCTTTCCTCTGTAACAATGCGACTATCTTAATTTTTTTTATAACAATTGATCCTACCGTCTAACCTATTCACTACTTTATCTAAACATCATAACACAATTATGGCACCTATATTTCTGATAGTTGATTAAGAAAATAAAAATCAATAAATGAAAGGTTCTTATCTATCAACAATAAAGATACAATTAGAGAGACATATTCATCTATCAATTTTATTCTATTTTATATTATTTTTCAGAATATCAGTAAGGGGTTTTGTTCTACTACCAATAAAAATGGTTATATAAAGTTAATATGGTCATAATTAAAGAATTCTTACTTGAGAGGATGAATCACTAACTTCTTTAGTTCTTGAACTTCTTCCTTTTTCTCCCTAAGCCCTTTCTTTCTTTATCACAGATGATTTGTGAATGAGAGGCGTCGGTTTATTTTTTCCTTTTCCATTAGTAGAGGTGGGGAATGTGATGTTTTCAATCTAAGCCCATCAAGACCCTAAATATTCACTTATCAGTTGAATGTAATTTTGTCTTTAATGTTTCCCGATTCATTCTTCTTTCTTTTCTATTATTATTGTTATTATTATAAACATTTGTTTTTTTTTTTTTCAAAT